>CAEGAF010130700.1:0-25492 GCA_903067075.1 Micropoecilia bifurca
AAAAGCTACAGAATTTGGTAAAAACTGTGAGCTTTGCTGAAGTAATTAAAGACAAAAGTTCAAATCCATGCTGAGAGTGGAGCTCCTCCAATCAGAGCTCCTCCTCAGCCCTGATTGGCTAAGCAATGTAACGTGATCCTCTGCAGCAAGTGATGGCAAAGCGGGGCGTTGTCACAACTTTACACATGTGTCTCATTACCTCCACCGAACCCCTGGGTTCCATCGAACCCAGGTTAAGAACCACTGATTTAAACTGTCTGGTTTTAAGCGTAGTCCTCATATTTTCCATATCTGGATAATTTCAGTGTTAGTCTGCTTTATCCATTTAAAAAATAAATAAATAAAAAAATAGTTGTGATTTGGTGATCATTGTCCTGGAAGCCACCAAATTAAGTGATCAAGTTGATCATAACCTGGGAACTGTTGAAACACCACTATTTCTGTCAAGCAAGGTCAACGTCAACTTGAAATGTGATTGTGCCAACCTAGAAAGAAAACCCTGTAATCTGAAGCTACCTTCTTAGATAAGCCCGAATCCGATGCAATTTGGATACATATTTGCTAAATATATAGAATGAGCAAAACAATGTTTGCAGGCATCAAAATACAAAACCTGAGAACACTTTAAAAACAACCATGTATCAACCTGCATCATTGTGAAGTCAAACCAGATGAGGACGAGAAGGAAAAAGAGAAGAAAAGAGAAACGAAGTAAAGTGAAAAGAAAAAAGGAACAAAAAATAAAGAAAAGACTTGCGCTAGCTGCCAGAAGGAAACATGGCGGAACAGTGAGTGTAGTACACGGACCATAAAGAGGGACGGACAATGACGGAAAAATTAGAAGTGGCAGACAAATCAATGCAAAGCAGAAAAAACAAACAAAAAAACCCGGGAGTTTGGTGTCTCTTTTGAAGATTGATTTACTCGTGTGATACATCTACAAACAAGTAGAGAGACAGTCGGTAAGGCAGAAACTGTATTATTATTGTGAGATCACTAAACTTGACTGTTTACGTTCTGGATTAGCATTAGCCTAGCCTAGCCACCGGCTCGTTAACACACCTGTTGTCAAATCAGATCTTAATTATATTGTAGTTGTGTAATCTAGATTGTCGGGTTTTGTTTTTTAACAGCTGGATTTCGATTTGACTACTAGTTTATTAAACATATGGGTAATTTAAGTACTTAAAATAACTTGACAATATTTATACACAAACATTCATAATTAATATAAAAAGTAAACATTTGAAATGTAAATATTAATTTGAAATGTCCAAAGTTAAAGAACTTAAGTCAGCTTGTTCATTTCACTTAGCGCTTTGTGGGTTGATGCACAGTTTTGTAGTTTGCTTAGTATTTTCTTTGCAGGCTGTGTAAAATTAATTTACGTACAACCAAAAAATACAGGATAGTAATGTTTATTTTTTATTCTTTTGGAATTGCTTTAAAGGTTTTTACCTGCTTCTGGACCATCTGTAAGACCAGTGTCCTGACATTGATAAATAGATGGAGGATAAACAAAGACAAATACTTGGTTCTTTGAGTAGAATCCAGTTGACAAAATCAGTGTTGAATCTTTGCCTTTTCAAGTGGAGAAACTGCACAAAGTAAAGGGGAACACGACCATCATGCGGTAAGATTCCTTCATTGCCACTTGTGTCCACTGCACAATATGAACTGAATGTTTAACAATGAGTACTTCCAAATTTTTGTCTTTACCTCAACACTTAGGTTTATATTCATTTACAGTTGTGTGTCCCAGTGATAAATCATCGGAAAAACACATTGTAGCTGAATTTGGGAAGGATTGGGAGGTTTAATTTTAAGCTATCCGAACTCCATTAAACTCCATTAACTCCATGTATGGATATTGCTTAGAAGCAGGGTTCATGGCAGGACAGAAAACAATGTTAAATAAGCTCTGCCATTTTTGCTAAACAGAATGATCAGATATGTTTGGTGACGGCAACAAAAACAGTGAGGGTGAAATGTTTTTGATGGGGAAAAAAAGTACTTTAGTAAAATTGTCTGCCCCATGATTGTCATACTTAGTTATTGTAGAACTCTGCAAGGAACTGTTGGACACAATTTTCACATTGTATACACATTTTCTAGTTTTTTTAAAATTCCTTTGCTGGCACACCAGTAAGGTCACATTTTGAGTCTTGATTATGTTCCAACGTCATCAGGCGTAAACCTAAATTTGAAGTGATCTTGAAGGTTTCTGGTGTCTATTTGTCTATGCCAGCTGTAAAGCAGCTTGTTCACCCTGACTTCTTACCTGCCAGCTTTTCTCTCTGCCAGCAGATTAACCTGTTTGCTCTTCAGCAGAACTCCTTTTATGCAAGAAAATAAAAAGATTTTCATTCTTTCTGAAAATATGTAACACTCAATTGTATCTACTGAGATGAAATAATTGTCAATTTTGTCTGCCACCCACATAAACTCAAATTATGCATCTCACTGTTTCCTTAAAGATAAGTCATTTTTTTTCCATGAAGATGCTGCCTTTTTTTTCTTTTTTCCCTTTTACCTGTGACTTGTTTTCCATCTGACCTGGTTGAGCTGAAATTGGGAGTATTCCTATCCTTCATGGGTTAGTAAAGTGGAAAATAGCGTGGCACTCTCACAGAGCTTGACTGCATCCCACTGATTAGAGCAATCAATCGAGCGATAAAGAGAGGAGGAGGGAGGGCGTTCGTCCACGTGTTGACAGGAGGCCATTGTGACTAAGCAAAATAGACAACCACAGAAGACTCTTCAACACACTCCACCTTTCTCTTGTACTTATATGAGGTAAGGAAAACAACATTGCATCAGATTCCAGCGAAAGCCCCAATCTGTTCCCCAGACTTTTAGCAGTGTATGCTTTTCACAGGTCAGTCAGTAGGAAGATTTGATTTGACATTCATAGCTCTCTGCTCTCTGTTGACATACCTGTGATTACCTGTAATGCATTACTGTTCTACTCCAATAAGATGTGTGGTTCACGGGTCAGGGCTATAGACCTGTATGGCACATTATTTGAGGGATGGAGCAGTGAAATGTTAAGTTTTTTTTAACAGTCATGTTTTTTATGGTATCCGAATAAAATATCAGACAACATTATAACATTATATAACACTAGGAGTTGCAAAGTCCAGCTAATGGCTCACATTTCATCTTGAATATTACACAAAACTGTTTAGAAATTCATCCTCTGATGTCTGTTGAATCATATGGAAGTAAGTCTACTGATCCCGTTTTAAATGCTCTCATTCAACCGAATTACTTTGGGGAGTGTAATGATGCAATCCAAGTTTTTAAAGAGAGATGCGTTGCAAGTCAATTGGAAAAAAGCCATAGAAACCCAAAGACCCAGAGACAGACAGATGCCTCCACACTTTCATTACTGTAGCATGAGTTTATCAGACAGACTCAATTTTCTGACTGGTCTCCCTAAAGCACTGGGAGGCAACACAGAAACCTTCAGAGTTTTGAAGCTCTGCTGCGTGTTGTGACTTGACAGTCAAGCGCTGGCATGAATTCTGTGCGTCTTCTGAGTGCGATATAGTTGCTGGCAAGGGAAGAGATTAGGTTTTGAAGTCAAACACTTGGACTGACAACAACATATTCAGTCTGTAATAAATCACTAAGGTGACCTTTAAAAGGCAATTCAACAACTCCTAATACTATAAGTTCAGACTTAATGCAAATACTAAAATGATAAGAAGCAGATAATTTAAAAAGAAGCTGTCGGTTTCCTCGCTGATGTCTAGTGCTTTTAAGAAAATTGCAATAGAGTCAAAAGTTGGCTTGTAACAAAACTTTTTCTACCATAGAGAAGTTTCAAGCACCAAGGCCAGAAGTTTATAACTCAGCAGTCATATTACAGTCTTTTTTGAGTAAATCATTCTACAGAAGCAGTGTTCAGAAAGATGTTGAATGATTTATTCTTGGTAGTAGACTCTGCGTCAGCTACTGTTTTATTGCTGCTGATTCTGAGCAAAGTTTTTGACACCAAAGACCAGACTGGATGGACCTCTGAATAGTCAGGTCAGATTTATGGCTTTTTGTTCTTTAAATGGGGAGGGACACCTGAATCAAAAGGATGAATTCCCTAATCAACATGACAAAGTGACCTTCAAGGACTGGAGATCATTAAGGACTGGTGATCATTAACTGTAAAAAATATGAATCCTTCCCCTGTATTTTTCTGAGCTGGCGATGCCCCATACATGTGCACTGAGTTCCCAGGGCAGTTCGAAAAGACTGTAGGCAAGGTTTCATTCTTTCTTTCTTTTCTATTGACCCTCAATCTAGCACTATACGGAGCACTTGAGTCGAAAATGCTTAATAAACTCGTCAAATGTTTAAATCTGAAGTAATATTTAAATATTTCTGATATGTTTTTTTTTTTTTTTGACTGGAGCCAATATTAACAATTTGAAGTGTCCCAACTATTGAGTCCTGGCTTGAATCTAAGAGAAAACTTGTGAAGAGAACAAAGACATTTGTTTTAAGTAAAATGTTGATAAACAGATAAGAGATTCATTTAAAAAAATTAATACTCCTTTTCAATGCTGAATTATCTTTTGAAGGATGCTTACTCCCAATCTGAAATAAGCTTTTTATTGAATAATTTTACATCTAATATGATAAGGGGTATGAATACTTTTGGAATTAATTGTTTACAAGACAAGAAAATGGTCAGATAATAAGCTAAGTCAAAATTAATGATGTCAATATTTATTTGAATGTTTAATGATTATGTTTTATTTCAAAACATTGTTTTTAGCCTTATTTTAACATGTTTTGTTAGAATTGGTTTTTATATATGTATTGCATTTTGAACAAAGTCATTATTATTATTTAATTGGCACAACCATTTAACACCACACTGCAATATTGTGTTCAATCTTGGACTCATTACAATATAAAATGCTTTCTTCTTTTTTTCATAATGTTGCATTTATTTCCAGTGCAGATTACTTCAAAGTTCAAGACCTAAACCTGACAATATGCCACTCTGTAATATCTATTAACTAAACAGATAGCATCAGGAATAACAAATAACATTATTTTCCATCACATATTATTACCTTTGTTTTAGTCTGGCCAAAAAATATGAAAGGCTATCTGGGTTAGGTTTTGCATTGGTTTTTGATGATAATTCAAGCACTAACCACCAGCATGGCACAGTAAAAATTCTCCCATTCTCCCATTCATGTGAAAGATTATTTTAATACATGTTTTATTGTATTGTGATTTTTTTTTTTTTCAATGTTTGGCCCAGAACAGGCATATAATGTTTGGTACCATTATTTTTATTTGTCCCTGCGTTTGGTCAGTCATTAGCTTTGAAAAATGAAAAAAAAAAAAAAAAAAGCAAATCAAAATGTTATGATTCAGATAAGTTTCTGTGCTTTGAGTTTCTAATTAATAGTGTCATCTGTTCAGCAATTATAAACACAAAGTTAAAGCTTAATAATCTGAAACTTGGATTTTTTTTTCTGCATGCTCTATAGTTGTTCAGACTTCCCATTTTAGCTATGATTAGTGCCCTAAATATGCCCTCATTGATCAGAATTTAATTTGAGCATAAAAACATGAACTAATTGTGCGCATATTTAAAGAGACACTTTAAAGCTCTTTCACAATTTTTTAATTCATTTCTCTATCCATCTAATGATTTTGTTCACTGATCTCTGCTTGAAATGCTGAATCTTCCCTTCTTTCCTCTTGATCTCTCCTCTGAGTTAAAAATGGATCACTCTGGAGGCATCCTGTAGACATTTCAGGCATAACCCTAAACCATCTGAGCTAAAGGATTAAGAGCATTAGTTCTACTAATTTTAACTGTGTAGGACAGTATGTCTTGCATGTGGATGAAAAAAAAAATCCATAGAGAAGCACGATAGTTCCCTTTTCTTAAGATTGCTGCTTGCTGCTGCCAGTCTAAATACCAATTCTTTTCTCTAGGACCTTCTTTTATAGTCTGGACATTACTGACAAAGTTTCAAAAACACATTTTAAATTGCATTATACATAGCTTTTTTTTCTTGGGGCGTTCTTTAGTTCTTTTTACAACCGTTTCTGTTTTTGTTCCGTTGGTGTGTTGGTTAAAGAACTTGATAAACACCAGAAGATTAAGACTGTGAAAGATCGTGAAACCTGATAATTGTTAAAAAATATGTTGTCTTTTCATTATGACTGTTTTCTGTTTCTAAATTATTTCTATCCTGGCCATCATCCTATGGATCAACGTATT
The DNA here is from genome assembly GCA_903067075.1 of Micropoecilia bifurca. Lineage (NCBI taxonomy): Eukaryota > Metazoa > Chordata > Actinopteri > Cyprinodontiformes > Poeciliidae > Micropoecilia > Micropoecilia bifurca. The sequence goes on from CAEGAF010130700.1 coordinate 6,251, forward strand.
AGTTACTCAGTTGAAAAATTGTAAATAACTTTAATCAAGCACCTCTGTGCCTCCAAATGACATACAGATATGTCAGATATGTGAGTAATGAACTAGGCTGGGATCTCAGGAATCTTTTCCAGATGTTTAGAGTTACTTTGTTGATTCAGATGATCAAGTTAATTGATGGTTCAGAGAACCTTTTCATGATATGCTAATTTTTTGAGATAGGAATTTTGGGTTTTCATGAGCTGTATGCTAAAATCATCAGTATTAAAACAATAAAAGACCTGAAATATTTCAGTTGGTGTGCAATGAATCTAAAATATATGACAAGTTTAATTTTTATCATTACATTATGGACAATAATGAACTTTATCACATTGTGCTAATTTTTTGAGAAGGACCTGTAGTGGTACAAGCTATGTGAAAATCCACCTCCTTAGAACACTCTGACACATCAGATATTAGCTGAGTTTCACGGTGTTGAAATGCTGAATAAAACGAGAAGATCAACATTAACGATCTATTGTCTGCAGAGTAAAGGCAAGTGAAATTAGTCTGAAATGTGGCACATTAAAACTCTTATGAACAGTAATGAGTGTAGATGGTTAATATAAGTGTAAAGATGTGATATCGCTGCTGTAATAAATAGAAAAATTGAAAAGGGAGAACGAGAAGATGAGAAAAATTTACATTTTTACTCCGGTTGAGTTAGGGAGAAATGTTTTGGTATGAATTGGAGTTCACTGATGCAAGCATCTTATAATAAAAAGATTTCAGTAAAAGCAGAGCAACAACGGCTCACAGTGCAAAATGTTCTCTAACACTCATATCTAAATAAAAAAAAAATCTAATCAATTTATTCAGTGAACACTCAAGATTTCAACTTAGGTTGTTTTTACAGTTTATTTTTTAATATATTATGTACTGAAGTCTTTAAAATGATGAGACTTTTCTAGACTTTTCTAGAGTTCTTATTTCAAAACATGAACATCTTGAGCATTTGCTCGATGCAGCGTTTATGTTTGGGACTGGTAGATAAAATCTATCGGTCAGTGAGGAGGTGAGCTGTGTCAAAGTAACTCCAGCTGTCACTAGATAATCATAACTGAGATGACTGAGTCCAAAGTGGATACACATCATTTAGCAGAGATGATGTATCAAAGAACCTGTAATGACAGATGTGCTAAACGCTGGGCAGACTTATCAGAGGAATATAGAAAAAAATGGAAAAAGGGAGTTCAGGTGGAGATAAGAAGACAACATCAACAGGCTCCTTTTTTAGTTCTTTATTTAAAACATTGACTGTATAAAAATCGGTGTTTGGCAACAGGTCGGGGAGGGTCAGAACTGCATTATTACTGTGCAAAGCATTGCTCAGCCCATGCTTTCCATGGCGTCTCATTAAAACAACTTTTAACCACAGATACCAAATGATCAAAGGTAATTTCCCATAGCTAAGTGACTGCTTGTGTTGTGAAAAATATGCACTCCTTCTTAAGTTGCTTAAGTTCAGCAAAAAATACAGTTTTTTGAGTTATTATTATGCAGTGGATTCTCAGACACCAGAGAGACCTTGTGTGATCCCCTCCTTTTGCAACTCAAAGGGCCAGAATGGGGTGAAAAACAGGATGCAGCTTTTAATTAGAAGTAGCTAATCAAATACCACTTTCATTTATTACACTAGCATTTTCTTCCCACATTTACTTAAAAATTCTAAAACACAGTTGGGCACCCAATCATCATCGACTGGAAATGCAAACAAATAAACTCAGTTGGATCTTGTCCTTCCAACTCTAAAACTGCCTTTGATGTGCGACTTCTGTGTGTGCCGCCCTGGGCGATGAGGCATATGGTCAGTGCAAAAAAACTGGACCTCAAAAGCCTTTATAGTTTTTTTTCTAATCAAAAATGTCCATACTGAACATTAGCCTGCACGAAACCTCTATTATTCATATTAAGATCTCATATAGGCTCTGTTCATCAACCTTGCTGTTGGCAAGTTCAAGTATAGGTAACTATTAAGCTGCCTTTTTCCGATAGTACAAGTAGATACTCAAATTTTCATTTATATCAGATTGAATTTGCATGAAATGACCTGGGAAGTGTTTCTGCTCGTGCATTTTGCTGCTGTACATAAAGTATTATTTCATTCCATATGTCTAGTTGGCTTCATTAAATTGGAGAGCTATATCAGACTGGATCAATGGTCTATTTTAATATAAATCACATCACAAGTGCAGCTGCTAAGCTTCCATTTTACATGCAACTACTGAAGTGATCAGATAATGACATGATAATACATCCATGAACTATATCTATATATGCTGATACATTAAAAACTTGGCACTAAATACATTGACCTGGGCTTATAGGAGATGCCAAGGGGTGTTTGTTCATTTTGGATCCATTAGCCTCAGCAGATTCATTATAGTTGAACATTAGATGAATATAATGATGTTATAATCATTTTGTTTTCTAATATTTCTATATATGATGCACATGCAAATCTACATTAAAGACTTTATTCTTATTCATTTATATTTTTAAGATGAGCCACACTGACCTTTCAGAGTGTTGTTTACACTCTGTGGTTGCATATGACTCATACAGTTGTCTTTGCGGGGGGTTTTCCTCAGGAAAGTGAAATTTTCAAATTGTATCATACAACTTCTTTTTTTAGAGCTCAAACAGAGAGATTTTGTTTTTATGTGAGACATTTGCTGCAATTCTGACAGGTTGTGCAAAAAAAGTCTTTAATGCAAATTTTCAAAAGGAATTTGATTTATTTATTGAAAATAAACAACTTAAAGGCGCTCTTCTATGCAACAACTCACTACGCCATTCCAGATGGATTCTTTAAAAAGAACAGACAAAGAATGTTTTTGTTCAGATTATATTTTTATGAACTGAAATTACACTAGCTATAGAGTGCCTTTTAAAGAGCACTTATAAGGAATGCAAATGCTGTTAGACTCATTTTAGCAGAATTGAAGTCCTAAAAACAGAGTAAGGAAGGAAGAATAAGTTCTGTTATTGACGTCACACATAATATACGGTGCTTCAAGAGACTGAACCACAGAGTTGAAGTGAAAATGTTCAGAGTTAGATATGGCAATAGACTTTGCTGTTAACGTAAAAGACAATTAGCTTGAAGGTAAAAGTTCAGTTGTTTTATTGCAGTGCTGTACAGTAATTTTGAATAATTTAGAATACTGGTTCTGCTGATGCTCGTTGTTCAGATCAAAGTACTTTATAGAATGTCAATTCATAAGCAGGTATTAAATATATTTTTAGCCCATATTTATGCATGAAAATGTTTTTGATGGTCTACTCATCTTATCTTGGATGCAATGTTTTTGTGTGGAAATTCGTAATTAAAAAATATAGTCTATAAAACATAAGCTACTGTAGTTAATCTACACAATACTTTGCTTAGTTACTAAAATAAGTTAACTTTTCAATATTTGAATTTATAGACTGACTCTATATAGATTGCATTTCATTATTTTGAAATGCAGTTGTCCACTCTGAAATTTGTATTCAAGATTCATTGCTTTAGTTATATTGCTAATTTATTCTCTTCAAATTGATTACCTAATGCTCGTCATTCTGTCTTATAATGCGATGAATAAATGGTTGCAAGGCTCAAAAGCACAGCAATTCACAAAGACAGCAGAATAATGTCGGTAGTTCATACAGGGTCAGTCAGAAGAATACATGCAATCATTGATATATTCATTTTTTAGGGTGGTATTTGTTAAAAAAATGTAATATGTGTTGAATGCATCATTTCCAAAGGCAGTGAAAAACATTGAGCATGATGCTGCTTACCTCATGCTTGAAACATTTTAATATTAGTTTCAAGAAACTTCAAATTTCAAATTTGTGCTACAAAAACTCTCATTCTGCATTTTTATTGGCTTTTCAGCAAGATAATATCTTTCTTTTTGTGATTCCTTTTTATCTCTTCACTTCAACTATTGTACAAAGTACAACATTTACCTGTTTCTTTTGAAAGTGTGTGCTGCGACTTGGATGTAATTCAACACATCTCTAAATATTTAGCCATCTGCAAAGCTTTCTTTTTCCATTCTTACATGTCGTTTATGTCTCGTCTTTCATTCATTTATCACTACTAGATTAAAGAGTAGTTCAAATCATTTAGGAATAATTATCTGGGCATCATCAGATTAATATATAACTGACTGTTTATACAACAGTCAGTTGTATAAACTGTTGCATCTGCTGTAATTCATAGTGTGTACACACGAGTCTGAGAGCATTATTACCAGATTTACCACATGCATTCTAAAATACATTGTCATTTTATTGACAATAAGGAATTATTATTGCTTTCTTTTTTGTCTTGTCTGGACTTTTAACTGAGTGCTGCATTCAACTTCACATTTATATTGTTGCTTTCTTTGCTTTAAATAAGGTCTATCAATCTCTGAGATGCATTTGATGGATTTACATGTAGATATATTTGAACTGCTGACTCAAGAGTGGAAAGAAAAGATGAAAGCTATTTTTCAAACAGATTCTTGGATAAGTAGGTATGGCATCTTTGCTGACCTTGCAGTTCATCTGCTGTTTAGTAAATCATCTGAATTGGCTGCTCCTGATGTTTAACTGTACATGGTAGTTTCATTCAACAAAGTGGTATACAAATTTTAAATATAAGTAAGATTTCAATTAAAAATTGACCAATGAGGGAATTGTATTTTAATCTTTGTTGCGGGCGGAGGTAAAGATCTAAGTTCAAATTAATAATTTCAACTGCTTTAAGTTTCAATTCAATGCTGAACACACTGCTGTGCTCTTTGTGCCCTACAGTATTTTCTTATATGGTTGTACACTTCACATTTCTCAGTTCTTGTAATTTATTTCCGAAGTAGAATGGGTGAGACTGGTCTGCAGCCTAGCTATAATGGAATAGTGTGGTGGTTAATGGAGATGCATTGTAGGCTAAGATTTTATGCTGAAAGCACTTTATGACAACAGAGAGAGATGTAGTGCTGGACGATAGTCATTAAGCTCTCATTCAGTCCTCTTTATGCTCAGGGGCCAACTGATGTGACAAGGGAAATATTAAAGATCTTTGATGGCACATGGCAAGTAGAGAGGAAAGTATAGGATTCTTTAAAGGTCCATGAATATGCCCTGTGTTTACTTTATAAAAATGTCATACTTCTTTTATATTTAAGTGCATGAAAGAGCAGCTGTCTTTAAGGAACTCTGATTTAGTGTACGTGAGGCATTTTTGTCTCTTTTTAGTTTTTTTAAATTATTTTTTGAGTGGAGTTCTACAGTTATTAGAAATCCATTTCAGATGAGTAGTAGATTGCAGTTTGAATAATCTGTTCAGAGAAATTTGGAAAAGTTTCCATGAACAACTTGAGATGTTTTTAGAAATGCACAAGTGGCCCCATGTTGAATAGTCTTTACCTTGTTCGGACTGTTATTTGAAATGGTAAAATCATTAGTACTTAAAATGATGGATGACTCATTGGGTTTGGAAAACCCAAGAATCTATTGCACTTGAAAAACAAATACCATAAAACACACCTATGGCCAGCTTGGTTTGATTTTTAAACCTATGTAAAGATAAACTAAACCTTTCTTTAAAATGTTTATGTATATTCTACATTTTTGTTTTAAATTTACATCCACAATCAGAATATGAAGTAAAGGATTAAGCAAAAACATTCCTATATTTCCCACCCTGACCATGGGAGGATCAGTAAGTGGTGGCTTTGTGCTTGCACCATTTATTTGGAGAAGGGATGAGGGGGAATTGATCTGGTTCCAGCCAGGATGGGCAAAGGGCCCATGGCAACAGCTGCTATTCACAGAAAATGAGTAAGAACAATACCTGCTTCCAAGTATCTCCAGTAACACCAGAAAAAGCTGCTGGAATTGTCTCCAATTAGTTCTTTCTTTTTTTTCTTTTTTTTTTAAATCGAGTTGCTAAGGATCTTAAGAGTCACTTAATAAATCAGAATATGCCCAAATGCTGCTGTTAAAATAAATAATCTGATGTTTATGATTATGTTGTGTTCATTAGCTTTTGGGGTCAAACTACAAATTATATATTTAGTAACAAGCAAGGTGTATACTTAAAAATGAAACCATATTATATAAAAATTGGTTTCTCACACCACAGAATCTGTAATCTGTTTTTTTTTCTGAAGTAAGAAAATCAAATTTTCTTAGTTCCCAAGCACAAGTACAAATGAATGTAACATAAATCTAACATCAGGCTGCATTTCATACTGCAGCCTGAAGTGACCCAATTCCGATTTTTTTGGCAATTCCGATTTTTTTTGCTGTGGCCGTTCACACTGCCAGAAAATGTGACCTGTATGTGTTCTGCAGTGTGAACGGGGAAATGACCTGAAAGTGTCCCGCATGCACAGTAGAGGGCGCCATAGCGTCAGCATTCTCAGTGTTCAGCCAACTGCCATTAAAGAAGAAGAGCTCAGTGTTTGCGGAAGTAAACATGGAGGCTAACGGTGGAGCTTAGCTTACATATTTGAAGTTGTTATCCAACCGGAGCAGCATATTAACAACTTAATCCTCATATAGTCCTGGTTGTTGTTTTTCTTCTCGCTTGCGCGTATCAGGACCCAGCGAGATTTGTTGAGAATCAGTGACGTTCAATTTGGATGAATGTGACCTTCACATTAGGTCGTATTTGAATCGGATACGTATCGGATATGGGTCACATTCGAAAAAGAATCCGACCTGAGCTGTTCACACTGCCATGAAAAGATCGGATACAAGGTCGCATTAGGTCAAAAACATCTGAATTGGGTCACTTCAGGCTGCAGTGTGATCGCACCCATAGCTGTCACATGCATTAGAATAGACATTATTATTTATTGGCACTAACGGCTTGTTTTCATTAGTGAAACACATGGTGGTGTTTATTCTATATTAATGAACAAATTCCTTTATCACTTAGTTATTTTGCAAATAATAGTTTGACATCAGTTAGAAAGGTCTACTGTTTTTTCAGTTTGGAACTATAACTTGAATGTGACATCATTATCAGATCTAAGCTCCAAATTTATTTAAAAAAGTGCAATGCAACTGCCATGGATTTGCTTCAGGCCTTTAATAGCTTTGTGCCAGGCCTGACCAGTGTCTCTGTAATCACACCGCTCTGCTTAGGAAACGCTGTCTGGACATTGAATCCAGTGTACAGTGGTTCCAATGTTTCATGCATTCTCTTCCTGGAAACTCCAAGCAGAACTCAGTGGAGTACTCACCTTAACTGTATCTAGACACAGTGTTTAGATCAGTGGTTCTTAACCTTTTCTGAGGTACCGAACCCCCCAGTTGCATATGCGCATTCACCGAACCCTTCTTAGGTCTTAAGTTTACCTATGATGATGTCTGAGTGGTTGGTTAGTGAACTTAGCAAGTCATCAAACCTTTTCTATTTAGCTTCTAGTATCAGCAGGATAGTTCAGATCCAATTTGCTGAAAGTTGGTTGAGGATGAACTTTGCTCGTTAGGATTCAGGATAAAAATATGACTTAAGATTTTATGTCATTGTACACAGCATTGCTATTTTATGATTATATTTCTTCTTAATATATTGTCCTAGAAAATAATTCAGACATGGGCCATTTATCAAAAGTAAAGAATGCATTATTTAAAAGTTTAGAACATTGAGAAATATTTAATTTAACTCCTCATTATAGAAATACATTCTCTTGAGGCAGCTCTGCTGTTTAAAGTTCTTTACCCAAAGAAACTCGGCACCTCTCTCTTTGTTTGTCTGCATTTACGTGTATGTGTGTGTGAGATAGAGCAAGGCCACTGTTTAAGACTGCCAATGTGAGTTTGTCTTTCTTCCTTACCTCTCCTCTCTCCATGCCAGGCGTTGGGCCCTGAGCTCATCTGTAACTCGGAGGATCTGGAGTGTGGCCAGAAATGCAGCCTTCACTCCCAGCACAACACTCGCCTTGACCTCAATATGCTAGCTGCAAGAAGATATCAGCGGGGCTTAGGGAAGCAAGTTGCAGCGATAATAGCGAGTCTTTAGATGTCTCACCTGCAGGTGTGCTTCTGGCTATTCAATGAGGCACACAGCCTCATTGAACAGCCTCATTGTGATTCCCTCTGTTTTTCCTTTATTGTTCTCCATTTTTCCATTCCATGGCCTTACTGTTGTTTTTTTCATTCCTTATGCTTACATCAGTTATTTCTTTAATTGGTATCATTTACTTTTTTTTGTACTTTTCTTTTCCTCTTAGTCTTGAATGAACTTAGTTCCCTGCTATAAATTACCAGTGTGGAAGACTCAACCGTAAGATTAATTTTAGGAGGCACTTGACCCCCTTAATTTTAAGCTTTCTTTAGATGCAAATAGTGGGAAAACAAATTAGGCCATGTCTAAGCACAGCAAGGGTCCTATTCAGCTAGTTGACACTGCCAAGCTAGATATCAGGGTCTATGTAATTGGAGTGGACTTCTTTGTAATTGGCTTACTTTTTTCTAAATTTTTCATGTGTAATGGGAAAAATGTGACATTATTAATTAGAAAGTGATCAAATTATTTATATATTTTTTCCATTTTTATGCTCTAAGAAACAAATTGATTTTTCTCTGTCTCATATTAATGAAAAATATGGATAATTTACACTTTAGGGATTGAAAAGCGAGATCTACCAATTTTTCCATCTTGGTTTGGTATTTGAACATATTCAGCTAGTTCATTGTCTTCATGACAGTAATTCTGTTATGCACCACTTCACACATTAGTGATCACTGCAGAGAAAAACTGTTTTCTTGTATAGGTGTGAGTGTTAGTAGTATGACTTGGATATGAGGTTACAAATTTAATGACTCAATGCAACTGACGCTGCAACTGACTGGTCGCTTTGGCAACATGTTTGTTCAGGAGGAGGGATTGCTGCAAAGTCTGTGACTTCATGCAGTCAGTTGTGATTCTTGTATATATATATATATATATATATATATATATATATATATATATATATAGGCAAGTTCTCCACAATGTGTCCTGTTATGGTCATTCCCTCACATCTCACAGAAAAATACTTTGCCGTATGGGAAGTAAAAAAAAAAAAATTCTGGAAGCAATATGCACTTCTTCATAGATGGCACCTTCAAGCACATTGAAGTTACCCATTTCATGAATACTGATGCACCACCTTACTACAAATGCTGTACTTTTACAGCCTTCATAAATATTAACCAGAGCTTTATCGTTGTCTTTTCTAGGTAGAATTGTATTCCTGCTTTTCTTAAAATCTTACAAAAATACATTCATCCATCAAACAACTCCAACTGTTTTCTTGTCTGGTTAGGAGGAGATTATGAAAACTTGGCTCAGATATTGGTCCTTGTCATGTAACACAGCCTAAGGTTGCATTTCCATATGATGTGACACTCTTGAGTGACAATGTTTTTCCGAGGCACTATTGACATCCTTTTCCTGCTGCCAGTTCACTTCATCAGCTGCTGACTTTGACCTTTACGGAGTAAACTGTCCCTCACATTCTGGAGTGTTTTCACTGTATTTTTCACTATGCAACTATGCCTATGAATTCACAATCAAAGAACTATTAATGGAGATTTTTCATACAAAACAATGTAAACAAAGTCAAAAATGATTCAGATTTAAGCAAAGGTTCGAACAACTGAAAAAATTAGAAAAACTAACCATCTGACAAACCTAAAGCCTTACCTGACACATTTGGTGATGCATTTTTCCCTGATAAGCCAAGAATTAAGGCAATGATAATCTTCATATTCTTTTGCCATCATCTGAAAGTGCATTTCACTTTCAGATGATAAATATTTTAAATTGACAGTCAATTTAAAATATTGCAGAAAAGCATTAATGTGTAACTGTAATATGGCACAAACTGACTGCGGTGGCATGTCTAGTTTGATAAACTGTGAACCTGTAGTTGTTACAGTTTACACTATTGACCTAAGCTGCAAAAAGTGTGCACACAGTCTTTAAAAGTCCACCTAGAATAAAACAATAAGAAAAAGCTCAGTCACGTATGTCTCCATTTTGTACATGTTGAGATCACACATGAGTGACAATCTTTCCTGTCAAAGCCATAAACAAGCTGGGCAAACATCAAATCCCCAGCCAGCAGGAGATGCATAAAAAAGGAGAATTGTATATTTGCCTCTTCAGAGAACGAGATAAACATAGAAGGGGAGAGCTGCGAATGTGTCTGACATTTCCAGTGCTGGTATTTTGCTGCATGGGACCTAGAGGAAGTGGAATTGAAGAAGCCTACCATTGCTCTTTAACATTTGTTTAGGTTATGTTTGCTCTAACTGTCTGCACCAATATAGCTTGTAGGGGTTGAGAACTTGTCATAAAGTCACTCGGAAAACCACAGAGAATGCAAAATACAGAAAAAGTGATGGGAAAATATGTTCAAAGGTTCAAGGACTTGATAGAAAAAATGACATTTTTGTGTCATTGTGAAGCTGCTAAAAGATATGCGTCTAACATCAGTAGACAGTATCACAGTACATTATGCGACTACAAGCCCTTAGAGCTTTTACACAAGAGCCAGAGATGCGTCTCTATGCTTTTAGAATGCAGATTGCCTGTTTGTTTGCGAACTTTTGTAGATTTACTGCAAGTTTTACACCCAAACATACCAAAAATGTGATCATGCCGCAACTGGAAAACAAACAGCATGCTTAATCTGATGGTACACTTGCTTTTTGTTTTGTGGTTTGGCACTGGGTTAAATAGTGCTTTGCAAAAGCATCAATCCCTCTTTAATAACCCACTTAATACAGAAAAATATTTTTTCAAAAAATTCATGATTTTTTTTGACTAGTGAATGGAACATTTCTTAAAATGCTTGATTTGTGCTTTATTTTGTATTTTTTGCAGTGAGAGTCATAATTACTAGCAAACAAGTCTTTGTGATACTGGAACTCCTGCAGTGCTGCAGATGCTGCTGTGGTGATCATGAAGCTTAGCCAGGCTGAAGGTAAAATTTTTCCAGTATATTCAAACTCCAGCTCTTGCCTCTAGCTATAGGAAATGATGAAAGAATCAGATTTTGAATGCAAGTAGCTGAGATGAGCTTTATCTGTGAGAGGGAGGGGCGAAGCACTTGGAGTTTTTAATGTACCTCTTTGTAAAAGCGCAAAGTAATGTCACTGGATCCATCTTCATCGAAATGAACTATGAGGTGGTTTGTGGATTTTTTATGTTGATTTGTGGACATTTTAATTGGAAGATGATTTGAGATTTTAAGGATTTATCAATCAAGTTTATATGATAGTTTTTTATATTCACAGTGTTTTTTAGCTGGTAATAACAGTAAAGATAAAATATAAAAGTTGTCTACATATTAGGTACAACAATAATAAAATCCTGTAAAGTCACATAGGTAGGTAACAGCTGTTTTATTAAATTGTTCACAGATTTAGACACATTGCTTGTAAATGATAAAATCTAAATCACATTGTAAATTGAAATGTTTTCTTCTGGGTGAGTTATTGATTTGTAAGTACGCGGTGTAGGATTTGTTGAAATATGACAGCTGAAAATGCCTAATTGAAATGCCATCAATTCTGTTCTGAATCCCGTTTTGCTCCTTGCTGTGTATTCTCTCCACGTAAGCTTTCATTTCTAAGCGGCATGACTTTTCCAGCTGCTTCAGTAGTTTAGTGGCTGGACTGTTGGACAATGCCGGCTAGCCCATGAAAGCTTCTACTTTTCAGTTAAAAGGAGAATAGAGGCTGAGCTTCCAAATACACTCATAAATGGAAATCATTTCTATATAAACATATTTTAATATCACAAATAAGCTTTTTAATGTATAACTTAAATTTAATCACTTGTTGTAAATATATTGTTACCATAACATAAATATAAAAAAGTGCAGTTCACGTATATAAATGACTTTATTTTGGTAGTATGTCATATTCCTGTTTGAAATGCATAACAGTACTGATGTCTGCTGCATGACTGATAACTGAATGAGTCAGTGGGAGGTACGTCTGCTTCCTAAAGGAGCGCTTCACTTAAAAGATAAATATTTTAACCACTATCATAGGGTGGAGAGTTGGGAGTATGGATAACCATAAGAAATGAGATTCAGATTACATGCACACATCTTACTATAACATCAATGAATAAAGTTATCTAGAAATATTTTTATTCAACTTGGGTTTATTGTTCTTCATGCATAGAAGACAATTTCTCTGTCATATTGCAATCTAGTATCAGTAATAGGTTCACACAGTGTTTTATTCCACTCTGTTACAAACCACTGCCAGTTCATGTTCTGTTCATTTCTGCTCTCTCCTCTGTCTTTGTCTCTCTATATGTTGTATCAGCAGAGTAAATATGCCAGTTGGACTCAGAGTTTAAAGGTCCGGCATGGACCTCACAGAGACAGGGTGGGGAGCTGTGGGCTAAATGTCATTTTCAGTCTGGCCAACGCAGTTCACGGCTAGAGGGGAGGTCACAAGGTCTGATGAAAACAAATCCATCATTTCACTGCTCAGGAAACAGACCAGGGAGCTGAGGAGGAGACAAGGTAACAGCAGAGCCATAGAGGTAGATGGAAAGATGGATGGGAATCATCAGGAGTTATGCTTCTCTTGTGGAGGGATTATTCTTAGCAATGCTTAGCTGGTCACAGATGGGAGTGGGCTCATGATGATTAAAGCTGGGGGTCAAAAAAGAGAGAGATTCAGTCTCAATTCCATCTGATCCCCAATCTGCCAAACACTTCAAGATCACATCTTAAATGATCTTTTTGTAAAAATGCATTGTCTTCCATAGGCCAGAGTCAGTCAACTTTACCTTAATGAATAATGATAATGCATCATGTTTCATATTTTAATTTTTCCAAGATATTACTATATACAATTTATATTTTTGTACCACTGGCTGGACCTAATTATTAAAAAAGTTTAATAGGCTGGTGTCTAAATATGATTGTCATTATACTTCTTGTTACGAGCAGATTGCTCTTTCCTACTTTTAATCCTTATTCAGAAACTCAAAATTTTCATAAACGGCAAATTGCAAAATCTAATCGTGTGCATACCATTTCAATTGTATAACACAATGACATCAAATATTTATTTATTCTGAGAGGAAAACATCTTCATTCTCCCGTCTGATTGGAAGAGAGTGCTGACTCCATCAAGTCCTCCTAAAGTTTAGCCAGACAGGGTAATTGCTAATCGTTCAAGCCTGAGACACACCTAACAAAGCGTGCTGGAGCACTCGCCTTCAGTACGCGCCTTCTTCTGTGGCTCTCCGACTGTGTGAAAGTGATAGGTTGTCCCCTGGGAGCAGAATAATGTACATCTAGCTGCAGCTTCTAATGGGCTAATGGGGTGAGTGTGGAAAAGAACAGGAGAACAGCTTTCACTCTGGCTGTTGTGGATAAAGAAAATAACTAGACACAAGTGGCAATGACAAAAAGTAAAGGAAATGGATGGTGGGAAAATGTGAAAGAAAGAGACAGTGAGAATCAGATGAAGGGACTCTAAATTGAAAGCCCAAAATAAAGAGAGACGTAGAGCAGTTTTAAAGAAATTACGGCTGTTAGGAGTAAGATGGATAAGCGGAGGAAGTGAAGAAGATAGAAAGGCATGCAGTAATTATAAAGATAGAAAACGAATGAGGCAGACAGGGGAAAAAGAAAGATGGTGAAAGGAACAAAAATATGGTGCTGGGAGAGAGAAACTGCTAAAGCACTGAGAGGTTCAGCGGAAAGGCAATTTAGTGCTCTAATCAGATTGCTATTGAATGTGAAGGAATTATACTATGGCCCTAAAGCAGGCTGGGCAACAACAAGACACTCAGCATCCAGGGCAGTTGGGCCTTTGTCAGTTATACAAGCCACTGACAAAGAACAGAAGAGTATTTTTAATCTTTTTTTCTGTGCGTTCCCTTAATGTTTTGTGCTCTGTGTTACAAGATTACTGAGTTATGGAGTCCAGTGAATTAGAATATACAGCTGAGTTTGGGAAAAATACAAGATGCAGTGTGATGGTTATGACATTCATGAAAATACAGTGAAAAACTATAATATTATGGGACCAAATTTATTACAGTTTTAATTCATGCTATAAATATTGAATTTAACTGATAAAAGCAATCAGGGAAAGCAGCTGAATTGCTGCAAAGAGGTAGATCTATGGAGTTTTACTTTGCAGATTACTTAATTTAGTTTTCTTTTAAAAGAAACAATGCATTTTTTCTGTTCAGCTCACAATTAAGCACTATGCTCTCTAAGTTTACTCAAGAGAGTAAAATATGTTGAAGTTTGTGGTCGCACTGTTACAAAAGGTGGAAAATTCAAGGATGATAAATACTTACGTAAGGCATCTTAAAGCAACAGTTTAACAATGGATGCTTTGACTCTGTTGCATCTAGCTTTTTCACAAAGATACAATTTTTATTCACTTTAATAAGTGAACTTCAGTAAGTCTGCCAAGAATAACTGTTATTTAAAAATAAAACACCATTTAGCATTAACAAGATAGTTGGCCACAATTTTTTAGCACTTGGTGCAGAGTTTAAAAATATTATGATGCAACTCTAAGGTTCTGTAAGGTCTTTCTTAGATCTTTTCATCATTTTTTAAAGACTTGTTTTCAGATAGAATTAAATTCACGTTGGCACGTCTTCCTTTTCGCTTTAATTTTCTACATCTTATTTTCTGAAGCTCACAATATCCCATGTGTTGTCATGGTCAGGTCCAGGGAAGCAACCAAACGTGAAAAGGCAGCCAGAAAAAGCCTGAAGAAAAGACAATTAAAAAGTCCAAAGTACTAGAGATGAAAACTATGGAATATATTTACAAATATTTAAACTCCTTGAAGGTTTAACAAACTAAAACCTTTGCAAAAAGTGTCAAATTTTGTTTTGCAGATTTGATGGCATTTATTTTAGGGTAAATTTGTTAGGCATAAAAAAAACCTCTTTTGCTTACATTTTCCAGATTTTTATTAAAAATGACTGATACCTGAAAGACATGACACACATCAAATGATGAGTGTCCGCCTTTGAAGCTGTCTTTTATCTCTTTGCTGGTCCATCTTCTTTCCCTTTCAAAAGCTCCTTGATCAGTTCGAAATAAGCTGATTAACTTGTTACAGACTAATCTCATTCCTGTTTCCTGAGCAAAATCTTGAGCTCTTTTTGTTATGTGTTCTGAGTCATTGTCCATTTTACTGTATTCTAATTAGCTCTGCTGTTTTTGGCTGAATGTGAACCTCACAATTCCTCCCGCTGATTCACGTCATTAACAAACATTTAGAGCTGTGGAGCATTTTTGTTTTGCAAAACAAACAAAAAAAGCATTTGGCTTGCAACTAAACTTAATTACCCACCTGTTGAGTGTTCTTACGTTCAAAATGCAAATCCCAGTTTCAAGAAAATTCATTAAACCGTTTACAGGTGCTAAATGTGTGCACACCTGAGGTTGTCTCTCCTTCAAATTCTGTGACTGAGACCAAAAGGAAGAAATCCTAATATAGCATCGCAAAATACTTTTTACAATATTATGCATGTATTTAGGGGAAAGTCCACTCATTATGATGTACATTCATGTAAACTACAAGACAATTGGAGACTGGAGTTACCCTAAAGTTAGACGCTATTCTTAGTTTTGAAGAATAATCAAATAAATTAGGTCAGGACTCAAGTTTTCTTTTAAAAAATCAACAGATAAAACATTTTCCCACTCTGTTGCTTTACTTTATTCTTAACTAAAATAATCAAGGTGTTTTTGCCTTCCAACACAAAACTGTCGGCTTCCTATTTGTAATTGTTTTGCTGGACCTTCTTCTACCTCCTCTATGATTTCCAATGACTGCACAATTTCTGGGCTTAAAACCCTTCTCATCATGTCCTATCAGCCTGAAGGTCCAGAATTGGTTGCTTGGCAAAGGGAAAACTTTTCAACACAATTTTCTGTCCGGGCAAATTGGTGCAGTGAGAAGAACTCAAGTATCTTAGGTGATGAAGCGTGGGAAAGTTTAATGAGAAAGAAGATGCAGAGGGACGGACAGAAGTAGATGGATGGATGAAACGCATAGGAAGGTAAACAAAAGATAAGAAAACTGAGTTGGATCAGATATAGGAGGATAGAGAGCAAAACGGGAGAGAAGACAGTGAAAATAAACATATCCACAACTGATCATATAGCTCCACTGAGTCTTGTCTGCAGGATTGACTTGTTAGTCCAATATCCTTTAAGCCATCGAAGTCATCTCCACTCAGAGACTCTGCAATCTGTACACAGTCCTGCTGTTTAACTGGCATTCTTCTATGCAATTGTACTATTCTGTATGGACATGTGCACGGAGGAGTGAATGGTGTGGAATGACGAGGCGGTGTGTCGTGCCTCACAATATGAGAGAAAGTCAAAGCAGAAATCGATGTGCCTGCAAACTTGCGAGCCCTCACTTTCTTTCCATCACTGCGGTCTTAGTCTGGTTCTATCTCTGTGTAACCAGACTACTTTGATGTGGATAAGACTTTGAGGAAGAAAGACCTATGTTCCCTCCCAAGGCCTCAAACAGAGGAGGAAATGTTTGAAGATATAATGCAATTCAGTCTAATTGTGTGTGGGTGGGCAGAAAGCACTGTTTTATTCTATAAAATAAACAACAAAATCTGTGATGATTTCATACAGCTCATTTCAAAATGTTTTTATATGTTATTGTGAAAACTTTGTTTTCACAATATGTTACTATATGTTACTATACTAACAATACTATACTAACATATAGTATTGTTTTTCACAATACTATATGTTATTGTGAAAAACAAAGTTTTCACAATAACATATAGTACATCTGTGTATGTTCAAATCACATGCATATTTTGAATCTCCAAAATGTAGAATAACTCACCAGTTTGAAATCTGCATGTGTGAAAAAGAGGCAGCATTTAAATGTTTCAGTGGCTCTGAGACGAGGTGCTTAAATATTTCAGCACCGCAGAGAAACGCATAAGCAGAGATGAAGGAGCTGTGTCCCAATTCCAGAGTAATTTCAAAGGAAGTTTTAGGATCTGTGTTCACTCAGGAAAACAATGTAGTCATGGATGTTACGTCATCGGATCGTAACCCACTTTCTAGCAGAGTCACAGAGACAATTTTAGAATCACAGAAACTGAACAAGGGGAAATAGAGAATGGATTTTGCAAAATCAATTCATTGACGTTTTACAAATTTAGCTCCAGTTTGAGTGATAATACGGCTGAGAACTACCTGCTTAGTTAATGGATAATGAGGGCTAACACCAAAACATCAAGGAATATCTATCCCTTCATGTATTCAATGAGCTTTCAAGCAACAACATCCACACCATGTGAGGATATGATCAGAACGGGGAGATGAAAGGTGAAATTTATGAATCTTTAAGTCACAGTAATAAGAAACAAACCCTTAGGTTTCTGTTAGAAAATAAAAGGCTCACTTTAGTTTAGCGGAAAATCACACTCATACGATTTGAATCAGTGTTCCCCAATGCTAGTCCTCGGGACTAAATGTCCTAAATGTTTTGGTTGTGTCCATGCTCCAAGTACACTGGGTTAAAACGATTGCAGCACCTCTGCAGCATTCCATGAAGTGCTGCAAAAACTTATTAATCACCTAATCATTTTAGTGAGGTATGTGGCAGCAGGGAATTACCTAAGATGCTCAGTGGGCCCCAATGACCAGATTTAAAGACCATTGATTCAGATCATCAAGATAATGGATGAATGGATGGGTAGAGGTATCGAGGGATAGAGGAATGGAACCAACATATTTCTATGTTATAAAAAAGGCACATCTGTGAGTGGAATCCTTATTTTTGTAACCATATTAGTATAGTTTTTCTTTGTCATGCCAGTTTTGACTCTTTAATCTGGTAAATGGTGATTGCATCAACTAAAAAAAATGCAGGTACAAAAAGAAATTTTATGAAACTTGCAGATATTTTACATACACATCCATGTATACTCCACCAAAACAGAACATGACATAAGCTTTTATAGATAATTATAATGATAAGGTATGATTAGAATTCATAGTAACAGTGACTGAATACTATGAGCCAAGTATACTGAAAATCAACAAAACATGGGTGTATAATTGATGTTCTTAGAACTGTTGAAGCAGACTTTTGTTCTACTTCAGCAAAAAGAACAACATTATTAGTCATTCAATGAGTTACTGAAGCTCTATATAGTTTTTGCACTGCTGTGCTTATTTGGTCCTAAAAACAGAAATAAATATACAGAATGTGTCATGGTAAAGCCACTCACTCTGAGTACATTCCTTTCAAAAGAGTGACTCCACATCCGCTTTCCAATTTATCAGTGCTGAGCAGTCTTTATTTACTTAGGATGATACATGTCTTTAATTATCCTTCACTCTGTGCATGCGTTTATTTTGTCCCTTTGGGGAATGGATGTACTGTCTTCTTGTTTGGGTCAGCTCAGTACTTTATGTGTCATCGTCTAGTCCTCTATTCATTTACACACTTTTCCTTAGAGGCAGCATCCAAGAATGCACTGAAGTATCACAGTGGAATGCTTTGCATAATTTGCATCCGTGTCGATCAACATGAGGCTCTAAACCTCTGAAACTCGTAGCCACTAAAATCCCTCCCAGCAACTCTCCATGGCAACTTACTCCGGAAACTAAATTGGGCCTAAGACAGACTGAAATCTATCAACATCAGAGTGACATAAGATCCATAGGCGTAACACACTGAGCATTACAGAGAACCTTCAAAGGAATCTTTAGTTGTTCAGTGAGGAAAACTACTCAAAAAGGGACAGCAAAGATGTGGAGCAAATTAAAATATCAAATTACATAAAGTGGGTTATTATTAGTGCTGTCAATCGATTAAAATGTTAAATTAGATTAATTACACTCTAGAGCTTATGATTAATTTATGTGCTTTGTAAGCTTAAAATACAAAAATGCACATTTTCAGAAAATGCTTAAGGAATACCCTTTTCCAGCTCATGGTCTTGAGCCGGAAAAGGGTAGAGGTCCTTCTCTGGGTCAGGGGGGTCGTCCTGCCTCAAGTGGAGGAGTTAAAGTATCTGGGGATCTTGTTCACGAATGAGGGAAGAAGGGAGATCGACAGGCGGATTGGGGCAGCGTCTGCCGTGAAGTGGCGCTGCACCGGTCCGTTGTGGTGAAGAGAGAGCTGAGTCAAAAAGCGAAGCTCTCGATTTACCGGTCGATCTACGTTCCCACC
>CAEGAF010130718.1:0-13702 GCA_903067075.1 Micropoecilia bifurca
ATGCGTTGTTCTAGATCTAACTGGTTCATTAGTCCTTTAATCCTGGAAATGTTCTTCAGGTGCCAGAAGGCCGACTTTGTAACCGTCTTTATGTGGCTATGAAGGTTCCCACTGCAAAAACACAATATCTTACCAAGTGTTTTTTGTCTAGTTTCTTGTGCAGATATCTTGGTAAACCTGAAATAAGACAAACTAACTTAAAAGTTATTTTTATCAAGATATAGAGTCTTATTCTAAATAAGTAAATAATTCCTTAATATTTGTGAAAAGGTACTTGTTCCATTGGCAGATAAATTAACTTAATGTTTGTTGTGGCTTTTCCACAATTATAATAATAAACAGTGTTTTAAAGTATGTCTTTGTAGCTTTACTGTGTTTTTGTCCTCTCTATACGGTACAAATCTAAAATTAATAGACGGAAAGGGAGAACAGATGTACTGCTTCTTCTGTATTTGCTCATTGACACTTGAATATGTCCAAAATACCAGACGATATTAGGTGACCTATGAGGACTCATATATTGTTGTCAAAATGACAGATCGTCTGGGAAATGGTCTGAGCTGAATCTTCACTTACAGTCTTCATGAAATGCTTCACTGGATCTGCTGGATGACAGAAGATGTTCTCTGAAACGCCCAGTTGGACAGACGATTAAATCTTCCCCAAGTCCGTTAAAACCTGGTGGAACTGATTTAAGACGTGATTTTTACGGATGTCAGGCTGGATGTCTGTCTCTAATCATGTAGAAATGTTTCAGCTAGTGAGACAAGGCCGCCACCACATGCATTTTCTGCCTAATAAAGTTGGTGAAATGTGCTTTTAACAGCTCAGTGCCATGGAGACTGCCTCTCCTGTTTGGGGACTCCGGAGCGCTGCGAGAGCTGCAGAGACCCCAACGCTTTCCTCCATCTCGGTCGATGTCTGTCCGTCTGTCCGGAGGGTTACGCCGCCGAGGGACGAGTGTGTGCAGGTAACATTTTCACAAATGTTATCTTACTTTTAAATGCAGCTGTGCATGGAAATTAAGAATACTATCATTAAAGAGATCAATTAAAACATTTTTTAACAATTTTTCTCTATTTCTATCAAACAATGGTTGATGAAAGTCTTCAGTCTGGTGAATTTTGTTTATTTTCGGATGTTTAAAATGTCTTCCAGCTCCAGTGTTAAATATTCTTGCATTTTTATCCTTTATTACCATTATGTTACTTGAAAATGGAGTCAAAACAACAATATTGTCGTTTATCTCAATAACTTCTGGGACAATTTATCATCCCGTAACATTTGTTATTTTGACAGGCCTAGTGATGTTAACAGTTTAAAACTGTTTTGCAACCGTTTTTCCTGTCTGAAAAAGTTCCTGGCTGAACGTTAGAAGCAGTTAAAACCCAAACTGAAGTATAAAAACATACAGAAGGTGAATTTTACACATCGGTTTGTTAAATAGACGGATGAAGAGGCTCCAGATGGACTCGTTTACAGCTTCAGCAGACATTGCAAACATTGTTGCTTCACAACCAAAGCCTCTGGCCCTGCCTGCCATATTTAAGCTGCAGGCATCTTGTTACAGAGCAATTACTGATAAGCACCGAGCAATTTGCTAATCACAAACTATCACTCCTGCACAGGAATCCCTTGAATGGGTAAATATATGGATGCAAAATGGCTGCTGGAAGCCATCGTTTCATCGCAGCTGTGGCGGCTGATGGATAAAATTGCAGCATCTCACCTATCATATAATTAAACGTCGGGTAAATCTATCTACTACTAGCCACCAGCATCAACATGGCACCTCTGGAAACGTGTAAATTACTTAACGAAAGACACAAACTCACAAATGTGTTGACTAACCCGACAGCTTTCTGTGCTGAAAAGATAAAAATAATGCCTACAAGGGTCTGAATTAAATTTATATGAGAAACAAATATTATTTCTTGTCTGATTAATAGCTTTGAGAGCTTTGAACCTTGTGTAGGTATGTTTTAGTTTAAACCAAGACTCAGTTTGGATGCAGCTTCTGTTTATTGTTGATGTTTACCAGTAATTGCTATAATCTTTGAATCCTTTCATCTGTTCTGTGGATGAGTGAGATGTTTGCCTCCTACGGCTTTTTACATGCAGATGTGAGAAAGTAGAGCCAAGTGTGGAAAAGAAAACACTCATCAGCAGCTATAGCTTCTGTTGTTCCTCCTTAAAATTATTAAAAGTAATAAAAAAATGGTTGGCTGGGATTGGAAAAAAAAGTTTGATTCTATGATTTTTTTAGATGTTGCACATGAAATAAAAAAACTTAACTTATTAATAATGTGAATTTTAAAAGGGACAAAACATGCTAAATTAACATTTTTCAAAAATTTTTAACAATCAAAATGCTTTTAATAAACCGTCCAACCATTTTCTGTCAATAACTTAAAGGTTTTTGGTGTCTGGAAAATGAGCAGTATCAAAATCTTCTCGGTTGTTAAGTCACACTGTGCTGATACCTAGCACCCCCAGCGAAACTCAACCCATTACCTAGCAACCCAAGTTGAGCTCCAGCATGTTTGGTCAGCCGGTTATACCTCTCAGTGCGCTGTACAGTGGCTGCTGGAAAAGACAACAGTTTTGTTGTTGATTTACCATCCCGAACCCAGTTGCTGTACTCTTGTTGGTTGTGCAGGAGGCTCCACTTCTGCTTCTCTAAGATGTACGTTTGTATAATTGTGCGTCTGTTTGCAGCCATTTTCACGTCAGTATAAATGTTAAGTTTAAACATCCAGTTTGAAAAATCACTACTATAATTTAACCTCTCCTCTTGATTCTGTGGCTCGTTCTGAGCCGTAATTTGAAGACAGAATCTAGATTCACACCAAGCTTCACTGGGGCCGAATATGGAGCCCTGAGGAACTTCAACTGTTTCCAATATGAAAATAAAAAACTTTACCAGATGGATATGGCAGAGTTAAGGTGGACTGGAAAAGCTTTGAAAACATTCTTTCTGTTTCATTTTATATAGGAGTGTTCAAAGTGCGGCACGGGGGCCATCTGTGGTCCTTGGATTAATTTTGTGTGGCTCCTGACCGCATTTTAAAAATGTTGCATATTTGGCCCTCTGACACTTTTTGTAAATTTTTTAGGATGAGATTTTATGTTCTAAGTTTGTCTTCTTAAATCGAATATGTTGACAACACAAATATTTTATTTTATTTAATAAATAAGTTGTGCCACAAACACATCAGCCAAATGTAAGGGACTTAAAAATTGTAAAAAATAAGTCCAAAAAAAGTAAACTTTTAGACAAACATAAAATATTATTATAAATATTTGTTTTAATTATTTTATTTATTGTTATGCAGAGAACCTGAAATAAATCACAACAATATTTTTTCATTTTTAATTGCAGTGTAAGAATATTTTGGCGCCTGAATACTTTCAGTACAAAAGGTTTGTACATCTCTGTTCTGGTCTGTCTAAATAAAATCATCCATCAGGAAAGATTTATTTAGGTCGAGCTTCTGACCTTGTTATAAATTTCCCTCTAAAGTTGTAAAAGTTGCCGCGGTTCAGTGCGTGTTCATGTTGAAAACAAAGATATTAGAAGTATTAAATGCCTTTCTGCTTCCTTTTTGTTTTTATTGAAGTGTGTGAAACTAAATATTGATGTTTTCGTGTCTGAGCAGATGTAGGCGAACATACGGTGACGAGGCAGAGCTTCATATCTCTAATGAGATCAAATCTTCCTCCCTTTAAATTTCTCATCATGTTTCCTCAGGGTGTTCGTTTTCTGTTTCTCCTCTCACCTTCCTTGCTCTAATCTGTATGGATCCTTCATCCTCATGACTTTCTCCTTTTCCCCTGCTATCTGTCTGTGTGGGTGGCTGTTTGCTTTAAAGGGGATTTAGTTTTGTATTCACTATTCTACTTTAAAAAGAAACTTTCAGTTGCATTTTCCCTCCTCCTACATGTCTTCAGCTCAGTTTTATATTCAGAATGTGAGTTTATTGTGGTAAAGAACCGCAAACCTCCCAGTTAAACGTCTTTATCTCAGAGGTTCATGGTCTGTGGTCTTAGTTGGTTGTTTTCAATAAATCTTGTTTAAGTTGTTAAATTTTAGCTGCAAGTTGAATCAGAGTAAACGACTACAATCACCTTAGACACAGTCCCATCACCAGGATTCGGTTAAACAAAGAGAAAAAACTGAAACAAGGAGAATAATAATCTAAGGCATTTGGACCAAATCAAAACTGAATGTTTTTAAAAGGTGGGACGGAACGTATTGATAAAACCTGCTAAACTGTTAAAATATCAATAAATGGCTGCTTCTTTCAGCATTCAATTAGTGTTTCTAAATAATATTGAACATCTTTTCCACACTGCTCAGTCCATCCAGGATTTTATTATTTATTTATTTTTTAAATCAAAATCACAGATTTTGTTTTGCTAGATTAGAAATATTTTTATTACATTTATGATGCTAAATGTGACTTTTCATTGGTCACCATCTCGATCATGGACTCTAGCTTGACATCAAGGAGTCACCAAATTTTTAAGAAACATTGGCAGTGGAAATAGAATGTGGGAATTTGTTGACTTTGTGTGGATTTTGCAGATTTGTGAAAAACTGGAGGGACTAATTGATGTAATTTGGAGTCTAAAGGGCCACATAAAAAGCTCCGGTGGACCAGATTTGGCCCCCATGCCTTACGTTTGAGACATGGAAAGAAGTCTATGATCCAAGTTAATAAAGAGCAAAGAAATGATAAAAACCTCGAAGCACCTTCCCTGATCCAAATTATATCTGAATCAGACATTTTCCCTCTGGTTCCTAACTTTCTTTCTTTTTCTTGTCAAGTCGAGTTCACAGTTTTATTGGATTAAGCAGATTGTTCACCTTTAGAGTTAATTTTCTTTGAAGCCATGACTTGAAGAGCTTCATTAAAGTTACACAAAACTTGAGTCCCCCAGCAGAAAAGAAGAGAAATCTCCTCCTGCTCTTGTTTCATTCTCTCACAGCAAACACTAGAGTCACCTTTCAGTTTGCTTCCATTCTCTGGATGTTGGGGGAAAACTGTGTTCACTTGGATTTCTGCTGAGGTCTCCAGTTTTTTCTTCCATGTTCCCTTTAACAATGTGACAACCCTCCAGCAAACTCTGGATTTAAAGTCTCCCTCAGGGTTTCTGCGTGTGAAATTCACAACCTGCTTCCTGTTTCAGTCCTGCATCCATTTCCAGAGCTCAGCTTTGCTCAGAAGATTTATTTCTAAAGCAACTTTTTGATCATGTCCCTTCTTGTTCCCTTCAGCCTGCCCACAGTCCTGTGCCACCTGTTCCAGTCGGTGGGATTGCCAGTCCTGTGGCTCCCAGTTGCCCTTACTGGGCGCAGACAGAGACCAGTGCTTGGATTCCTGTCCTGCTGGCTCCTACCAGCACGACAACGCACACTGTCGCCGTAAGTACCACAACATCTGATTCTGATCCAACTCAATGCAAGAAAAAGCAAAGTTTAGGTTACATTTACATAATTACACTGCAGAAAAAAATCCTGCTGAGTATTATTGTTGTAGTTTCTAATGAAATATCTTAGAAATAAGACAAAACTAACTTTCAGCAACATATAGGAGCTTATTTTTAGTAAATAATTCTTTAATATTTGTACTAATTCCACTGACAAATTCCTGAAGTCATGGAATAAGAACCTTTTCAATTATATTATGGGATTGTTGACTTAAAACAAGCTCTTATATCTTGCTGAAAAGTTACTTATAAATCAGTTTCCTCTCATTTCAAGTGTACTAAGAAATTTGCACCAGAAATGAAACCAAGAATACTTGATAAAAATTTGTGTTTTTGCAGTGAAAACCTATTTTTGCTTAAATATAAACTGATAGAATTTGATGAATGTTTTTACAGTCTTTTCCTCCCGTCAGTCACAGTTTAGACACAATCTCTAAACCATTAGATTAGAAAAATAGTTTTTGAATCAAATCGATACACACTGAAAGATTCTCCTTTCTCTGACTACACAGTAAACTTCAGTATTTTTTCAGTTCTGTGCCTCTAAATGAGATCAACACCACAGTGTCGTTTCTTGGCTTTATCTTTGCAGACCTGTAAACACTGTGTTTCAGTCAGAGGCTTAAGTATTATTCTCTCCTTCTAACATTTCATGCAAATATTAATTTCCTTTCAGCTCAAATTGTTGCTTTCTAAGCAGCGCGTTTGGGGGTGGCTGTGTCTGTTTTTTTGCATTTTTGTTTCCTTAAATGAACTTTGTAAGACTGTTTTTGCAGTGAATGGGGTATTAGAATAGCTCTGAATTTTTCCGGGAGCGATGGAGGGCAAAGCTCCCTCTGGGGACTGAGTATTATTGCTTTAGTATTGTGCAGATTTAAGAAGTTGTACTTGTTCAGCCTGGGCCTGCTGGGTTGTTGCTGCACTTTGGCCCTTCTGAAAGTTACATAAGGTTTCATTTCTGCTGGAAGAAAAGAGGAAACTACTCACTCACAGTTTGGACAAAGTATTTGTTTGTTTTTGTATTTTTGGTTTCTTTATGTCTTTCATTCTCTTTACCAACGTTTTGATTTATTTTGGTGATTTAAGGTCAGATTTTTGTCAAAAGACCTTTTTTGATGAGGCTGAGTATAAAGACTTAAATGTCATTTCTACTTAGTAAAACCTCAAACGGAGATAAAACTGACCAAAAAAAACCATATTAAAGATACCACCTTCTTTACAAGTCAGTAACAAGATCTTTGCTTTGTTTTGTGTGAAACAAATACATCCTGATTGTCGAGCCACACTGCGCCATTACCTAGCAACCCGAGCCCGTTACCTAGCAACCGGAGCTAAGCTACAACACGTTTTGTCAGTTGGTTTTATCACTGTATGAGCCGTACAATGGCTGCTGGAAGAGACAAGTGTTTTGTTGTTGACTTACGTTTCAAAAGCCACTTGGTGGTTGCGCAGGAGGCTCTACTTCTGCTTTTCAAATGGGTGTAGCTGTATAGTTAAGGATTTGTTAGCAGCCATTTTCATGTGTGAGTGTAAACGTTGAGTTGGGGGCTTGGCCAGGCGCAGCTTATTTGGATTTAAAGTGACGAGACGCTCTAAAGCAGCTCAGTGTATTCAGAACTGGGTAAAATTAAAATCTCATTATCCAAGAATGTTTTTGTGCAAAAATGTAATGAACATGTTTTCTATATACTGATCTTAACCTCCTTAAAAGAAATAAAAAAGGTCACCTTTAAAGCAGTTGATGTTATTTAGACATTCCAGCAGGACCACTGCTGAATACTGATAGATTTCAGTTGGTTTCTTGACTTTAAATCTGTTTTTGCAAAACCTTTCTTAATTTATGCCAATTATCACTCCATTTTTTTCCCATAGCTTTAATTGCGGCTCAATTTGTTTCGACTTCTGTCGACGTCTGATGTGAGAAAAACACTGATGTGTTTGTTACTGGAATTCAGATGCTGAATGAGCCATCAGATAAGTGTTTCATCCAGCATTTCCGGCAGTTTTAATTTCAGATACGCCTTTTTTGCGGCTTGAGAGTTGAGACAATCAAGCTAATTGTTGTTTACACACCAGTAACAACAACACTGTTTGCATGTTGAAGTACTGGAAGCGGATTAGTGGCGTCCCTGCAGATGATATGTGGAGATAAAATGACCCAGGGTGGGTGTGTGAGCAGAGAATAACCACATGGTGAATTGAGCGGTTTTGCAGCAGCTCCGTTTCTCTCCTTAATAACTGCAGACCTCCCTGTGCTCACGCTCAATAAGCAGCCGCACGTCGGCTCGACTGCAGCAGCTAATGCAGGAACTCTGGATAATACTCCGCATTGTGCAAACTCTAGGTGGACACGCCAGATGACCTCCGTCCTGCTTTCTGTGCAATCCATTGTAGGAAGCACATACAGAGCATTAATCACGTCTTCCTCTCAATAATAGCCGATGTGTTGAACGCAGCACGGGAAAATCAGGTGGTTGTTGTGGCAAGATGTCCACTCATTACCTACGCCTGCTGCAATAAATGATGGCATGATTGATGGCATAAAACAAATTCAATAATTTCCACTTGCATGAGTTATTGTTTTTCTCTCTTTCTACCAAAAAACTGGATGGTAAAAGTCTTCAGTCTGGAGCTTTGGTCTCAAAACTAGATCTTCTTTTGGGGAACAATTTTGTTTACAGTAACTTCATAATTCATTTTATTTATTAGTTCTGTTTTTTTTTTTTTTTACATTTTATTTAAAATGCCTTCCAGTTCCAATGTTATATCCTCATTAAAATTTTACGTCTATTTTTATTTGAGAATATGTTCTTTAATTATAATGCCATACTTGAAAATCGTCTGAAAACAACAATATTATCGTTTATCACAATAACTTCTGGTACAATTTATCACTCAGCAATACTAGCTATCGTGACAGACGTACAGCTGGGACTTGACTCGACTTTAGTCTGTCTCTACTTGAGACTTGACTCGTGATTTGAGGATAAAGTCTTGAAACTTGCAAAACACTGACTTGCTTTCAGCTCTGGTACCTGCTCTGCATTCATCCAGGTTTGATACTGTAAAAAAAAAGAAACAATTTGCACAGCCGAGCCGGTTTTTGTAATTCAAACCCTTTGTGGGACTCATCCTCCCAGCCAGCCATCCAATTCCTTTTAATCTCCAACAGGCTTTAATAGGAACAAAAATCCCTTGTTTTTTTTCTCCCCTACAAATTTCTCCAGAGGATGAAACAAACACAAAAAAAGAAGAGGGACTAACAATCACAGCGACTGCAAATCAGCAGATGCAGCGGTGAAAAGCATCAGGCCCAATTCTGCCTGAGCGGATTTCTTGCTGGAGAAAATGGGAGGAGGGATTGAGGATGGAGGTAAAGGGGATGGAAGCTGACGGTGGTAATGAGCTCCTGAGGTGTTTCGCCAGATGGTAACGTTTCCTGGCAGCAAAACCCGGACCACCCGGAAAAGCAGGGTGCTGCTGCAGAACTTTGCTTTTTAAACACGGCGAGTTTATACCAGAGCTTCGGTTCTTCTGCATGAGGTCAGAGAAAAATTATGGAGGCTTTGTGTTGAATCTTCTCCGCTGCTGTTTACAGCTGCTGTCAGGGCGCCTGCAGGATGTTATTGGAAGATACGCACAAAACTATCACTGCACCTGTGCCATGCTACATGTGCATGGCACACAAAAACAGTGGGTCTAATTCACGTTCTTTTTTTTTTTTTTTTTTTTTTTACAAATTATATTAAATAATATATAATTTTTGCAGACACACTGCAAAAACTCCTGATTTTACCAAGTATTTTTCTTAGTAAACTTGACTCAAGACAAAACCAATTTAAAACTAATTTATCAGTAAGATACATGAGCTTGTTTTAAGTAAATAATTCCCTAATGTTGATGATGGAAACTGTCTTCCATTGTAACACTTTTTAGCGAAAATTAATGAATTATTTACTTAAAACAAGCTCCTATATGTTGGCGAAAAGATACTTGTAAGTTACTTTTGACTTATTTGAAGTGTAATAAGATATTTGCACTAGAAACAAGGGTAAGTGAAGCAACAATGTTTGCTTGATTTTTGACTAGATTAAACAGTTTAACCTCAGTATGAGTGCAGCAGATGTCACGGTCGGCCAACCGAATGACCCGTCAGCTCTTCAGTTAGCAAACCCATAAAAAATATCCTTGTAAACTGGCATAAACTGGCTCACCTCGCCATCAAACAATAAATTCATAAATTTTGAGCATAAAAATGAATAGCTAAGTGGATAAATAGATTTTCTCTTACAATTCTTTGTATTTTACTTGTTTTGATGACAGGTAATGCTTAACCCTTCTAACCCGGAACGTGTCGCCGACGACACATCCAAATTTGCAGTATTGTTATTCTGCCACACTTGGCGCTATCTAAAAAATTCCAACAGTTTCTGAAAGGGGAGACGTTGCACTTTCCAGCCAATATTGGGTTATTACGGTAATTTCACAGCTGCAGCTGCAGAGAGTGTAATTAATCCTGGGGGCATTCGTTTAATATACGGTAAATTGCGAAAATAACTTGCGGGATATTTAAAGTTCCAGTTGTTATGGATACATGGGTAAATATATCATCTCATAGGACATTTAAATAACTACTTACAATTAAAATAAGGAAGAAATATATATAGGCAGACATTTGAAATTCACGCATAAAAGGGTTAACTATAACATGCTTCAGGTTAAAGTCTAAAAACTTTTAAAATCCTTCATCATAATCTTATTTTCTTGCATAAATATAAAGACATTTTTATCTACTTTTCTTCATTCTTAACGGTCTTGACTAAACTGAAATTAGTTCCATTGTTATCAAGCAATACAAGAATATGTGTTATGGGAACTTTTTGTTTTGTTGCCTTATAGATGAATCTAATTTAAGTTTAATTAATTACAGGGGAAAAAAAACTACAAATGTAATTTCACTCCTGAGATCCCTCCAACATCAGATTTTCAAATGCCGCTCTGCTTTTTTTTTTTTAATTTCAGAGGGTTTTTATCTGTCCAAATCTGCTTTCTCCACACTTGGTTTAATTGCTGAATATCTCATCTCATCTGGTTTCTCACTGGAGGTTTGGGAGATGTGAGTCTCTTCTGCAGCGTGGTAATTGTGTCCCGATTCGGCTCCGCGGGGACGCAGAGCGCAGATTATCCACTGCACCGAGTGACCGCGCATCCATCCCAACCTGGCCCTGTTCATGCAGACGAGGGGTTGGGGAGTCTTTTATTTTATTATTTTTTATTTTTTTGGCAACTGGCCTTCCAGGATTACATTTACTGATAACTTTGCGCTTCAGGCTGCCTGGAAAAATAAATTGCTTTCCTGAGAGGAGCAAGGTACAGGACGTGTAATCCTCTTGTTGGCTGTAACCGTTTTTGGAGGAAAAGTTTCCATAATATCTGCGGGTGAGTGGGACATTAAAAGGATTTTTATGGTATTTAAAACAACTGGAGAGTGAATTGTGAAACCTACTCTTTATCTCATGCACGTCTCATGGTTTCATTAATATTAAACATGAGAAAAAAAAGAAGAAAAAAACGTTTGAGTAGCAGAGGAACAAGGAGGCAGAAAGAAAAGCCCAAGATAGAGATCATCATGGGAGGAGGAAGTTAAAGAGGTGCAGAAGTTCAAAAACAGAGAGATGTCCTGAGATAATGGGGAAAACACAGGAGCTGAATCCATTTCACCTGTTAATCTATAGGTCACTGCAAAGGTTTGCTTCTTTTTCCTGCAACTCCTTCACAAAGAAAAGTTTCCCCGTCTTTAATCATCCATTTCCAGTCATTATTTTAGCTTCTTGGCACACATTTTTCTCAACTTTCAGTTAAAATTATTTTTTATCAATATTTATGTACAGTTAATGTTTTGCACATTAATATACAAAATAAATAATAGACAAAATAAAAAGAAATATAAAAAATACTGATACAAGATGATTTTAGTCCTACAAGCGAAGTAGTAAGATTAAAGTATAAATGTTACCCTTCTGTGTTTGTCTCAGGTCCATCAGGTTGACTTCAAGACAGACAGGTTCAGGTTCACTGTATTTATTCTAACAAAAGATGAAATCAAGCTGATGATCAACAGTCCAGCAGCTTCTGCCTCCATACATTTAATAAAAATAAATAACTCTAAACAAACTGCAGAGAAATACCTACCAATGATCAATTGGCAGCGGCTGACAACAGTTAACTGTTAGCAGCTAACAGCAGTTAGCATCAGCTAACTCCAAAAGAAATGTGCACCAAACAAAGTTGAACATCCTACTGTGAACTGTGAATCAACAGTTTGGTACAGTGTGGTGTGGACAGCTGAAAATGTAACAAATGTCACAATTTTTCCCCCGAATTGAACCGAGTCTACAGGACTATTGAATGTGATGCAGCAAGTGGAAACACTGTAGTCTACATGCACACATTATTTTTCTGAGGTTAAGTGTTTTTATCTTTAGTTTGCTTGTTTTTTAATCATCCCAGCACATGTCGCTTTCTTTTTGTACGTTAGAACAGAATAGCGCCCCCTGCACTCCAAAAGCCCTCAGTCTCCTTCACAGCTTATTGTGCTGCATTTCCACATTGAGACGTAATGCAGCCTGTCAGGATGACTTTGTAAAACCTAATGAAAATGGACAGGATGGTTCTTACTCTGGTCCCATGATGCCCTGCTGCTTATATTTCTTAATTATTGACAAGATCTTTGTTAAACTTTGATCTTTTTCAGATCAGGCCTCCCGATGGAAGCGATATGCTCAGACACGCTCTATATTCTTTAAACTTTTGACCTGAAGACGAGCCGGTTTGGATCCAAGTGTCATTAATTATTGAATATTGTCTGCAGCAAGGACGATGTGTGCACAGATCTGCTTGCTTTTACCTGGAGTTTCCATGACCTTGCATTTTCATCTATACTACATTCCAACTCCTTTCCTCTTCCTTTTTTGGGATGCAGCTGAAGTTTCCCCCAAACAGTGAAAGCCACACAGTCACACTTTCATCGGGTTATTTCCAAAATCGCAACAAAGAAGAAAATGAGTTTTGTTTCCTGAGGACAGTTGGCGCAGAGCAGCAGGGATCGGATGATTTATTTTTCACTCCTGTCTAATAATTCCTCAGATACATATTGGCCTCTGTTCTGGAATCTCAGATTAATTAAGATCTCTATCAGCCGTTCCTATGACGCTGATTTAATTAATTATACCCTCCTCGGGTGAATTTCCCTGTGTCTCTTTGAGTTTATTGCTCCTCAGTTTCCCCCTTTGCTCCAGTCATTCTCTTTATATTTTAACCTATTTTTAACCTTTAGTGTCATCATTTTATTCCTCATTTCCTTAGAGTTTCTGTTCACCTGAAGAGATTTAAACTAAATCTCCGACTATCATCAGTAAGCGAATGGGGGAGGAAAAAACTAAATCAGCCAAAATCTCCATTTTATAAAGGCTTTTATGTAACCTGGAGATCTATTAATTAGATTTAGCCACCTTTTTTACCCAAGGAACGAAACTTGTCTCATCTTGATTCATTATTCTCTGCAATACAGCATCAGATTAAGACATGTAGCTTAAAGGTTGATCAAACTAAAGTTTCAAGTGTCTTTTGTGAGTTTTTTGTCACATTTTCCCTGATTTTTGAGCTGCTAGAAAAAGATTAGATTGGCAACTATATAACATGCACTCAGCAGGTAAAATATACATCTGTTTATTTTCTTCATCCCAGAAATACTTTACAAAAGACATGTTCAAGTTTTCCTTCTCTATGTCCCAAACAGCACTGGTCTTTAAAAATATGATGCTTTCTGTGTTTTGCCTGAATGTTTGTGATTAAAGAAAATCAACAGCTATTCCTTGAGATTCAAGCTTAATGGATAATTTACCGTATTTTCTGCACTATAAGGCGCACTGGATTATAAGGTGCACATTCAATGAATGGCCTATTTTAAAACTTTTTCCATATATAAGGCACACTGCATTATAAGGCGCATAGAATAGACCAGGGCTGCTCAAACTTTTTGAGACCAAGATCTACTTTTTCTCTCACCAGCCGCCTGAGATCTACCTCATGACACAAAGACATAAAAATTGCAAATTAAACTCTATTGACTTATTTTATATGCGAATATGCATCAGTTATAGCAGAAATAATAAACAGAAAACTTCATGCAGTTTCTTCCTCAGTGAGA
>CAEGAF010130730.1:0-58943 GCA_903067075.1 Micropoecilia bifurca
TGTGTGTGTGTGTGTGTGTGTGTGTGTGTGTGTGTGTGTGTGTGTGTGTGTGTGTGTGTGTGTGTGTGTGTGTGTCAGACAGAACAGATACAAGAACATAACAAAAATGTACAATCGTGAAAACAAAGAGATAAGCTTCTGATACAGGACACCATCACATGATTTACTGGAACCAAATCAAACTACTAGACAAACTGTCAATGAGGCATGTCAAAGCAGAGAAAAACTTACCAACATTAGCTAAACTCTTTGGGAAATTTAATTTAAAAAAATCATTATATCACTAAATACTATGGTTTTATATGTAAAACATAATGTACATGTTAAAACCACATCTTAACCTGCTTAACCCTGAGAGAGAATGCTTAGCCTTGTTCTATTGAATTCTAATGTTGTTAATAACGATGTTATCACCACCTGCTGGTACTGTAAATGTTTAACAAGTTTTATTAAAAACCTTATTCTTATAAAGCTAGAGGCCTAGAGGCAAATTGGAAGAATATGAACATTGCTTTGTTTTTGACTGATTAGGAGTAAACATTAGCAGGTGCCTAATCTTAAAGGACTTGCTATGAGGGAAAATCCTAGTTTAAGCATGCATGTGTCTCTGATCTGCCAGCTAGTCATTATTGGAGAAGCACAGAAGCACTTAGGTTCCTTATTAACAACTTCACGCTGCAGTTCTCCCTGTGACACCACCACCTCTCTCCCACAGCCTCCATACTGTATTCATAAACTCCCAAACCTTTCATATGTGGAGGCCTGGGGGAGAGGTGCAGCCTTTCAAACAGGCCACTTTAATTACATCAGAGTGCCATCTCCCCACATCCCTCATCTACCCTCTTTCGCCTCCACTCCACTGCTCCCAGTGCATTTTGTCCCCCTCTTGTCTCTCCTCTGTTGTTTCCCGCACCCTCTTCTCGCTCTCTTCTCTCCTCCTTCACTCTGTTTCACAGCATTCGCCTCTTCATTTTGTTCAGTTGTCCTGGAGATGACATGTACCTGGCCGTTTTAAACACAACAAATATATATTGATTGGGGAATTTACTATTTGTGATCAGAAACAGTCTTTCCAGTAGTTTTGTGGATTTTGTCTTTTACCTTGTGATTTCACCAATATGATCCCTTGTAAGTAGATGTGCACCGACTGGTGCTTGTGGCTGATCGCCGATCTTTAAAAAGCTTGATTTTGGCCAAAACCAATTTTTTTAATCTGAAATGTTGCTAAATATAGCAAGAAAGTTACTGACTACGGTAACTATTGTTAACTGAAAACGTGTAGACATGATCTGGTCTGATAAATGCAATTAGCAAATTGCAACAGGAAAATGTTTTTGGAGAAGTCTGTATTGCTTTCCATATATTTTGGTGCTGGTAGGGAAAGAGCTTTTGGTAAAACTAAAAAAAAAAAATTCGAGGTCCACTGTGTCTCAAGACAGGCTTTACAGTCTTGCCATATTGTCCATTGAAAGCCAGTTGGCTAGACTTCGAGGACATGACCAGTCACTTTATTAGAAAGAAGGCTTGGCGCTGGGCTCTTGGTGAGTCAGGCTGAGCCAGACAGCTGTCAAATGGCACATTTGAAGAAAACATTTGTGTTTGCAGTGGTTGTTTTTTCTTATCTTGTTAAAAAATGTGTTGCTTTCACTACTTTTAGATGATGATGTTAGCTTATTTTAATTTAGCTTGAAAGTAAAATTAAGCTTTTGTTACAATTTTGTCAACGTCATACAATTATTATAATTGCGTATGTGTAGGTTTTGTATCTTTCAAGAATGTTAAAGAACTTTTTATTTTCATTTTCTTCAATAAAAACAGACTGAAAAGACCCTTAGAAACATTTTTAATGTATGCTTTTAATGATGCTTCAAATAGTGAATTGTATGCAAATTGTTGCGTGTTAGATTTTATACTTAAAACCCAATCCCAACTCAAAACTGGAGCCGGGTTGCACCAAAATTTGCTCATTGGACAGGTCCAGGTCAATCCTCTTTGGCACTTTTCACTAGCCAACAAGACATACAACACAGAGAAACCCAGGGAGAATGAACAATATGAAGTTGTATTGCTATTAAATTGCATGTACAATTCACTAGCAGTAAATATTGTCCTAGTACCAGTACAAGGCTGTAGCAAGCCTTTAAAGGTGAAACTTGACAAAATTAGGACAAGTTCACAAGAGCGAGTGACTGTACATACTAACATGCTACAGTCCCAGCAACACAGCAAAAACATACATACAGAAAAAATTAAACTAACAAACCAGAGACCAGGAGAAAAAAAAATTCACACAAGAATAGTGCCAGTTGAAATATCTTACACACAGCTTCTTGAAACTTAACTTCACAGTTTCTGCTCCAAAAACCTGCTACAAGAGGCTGAGTAATACAGACCCCCACTGTGTGCTTTGCTCAGTAACAGGAACACACTCGTTTCTGCATGAACGTCTGTGTGCCATCCTTCCCAGACCCTAGAGATGCTTCTTTTTCTTTAAAAGGGGAAATGAAAGTAACCATCTGAGTCTTTGCAATGACTCAGACTTTTTCCCAAAACCCCAGCAGTTCCTTTGCCTGCCATGCAGACTAATACTGGAGACTGTGAATGTCCATGAGGGATCACTGCTTTTTGTATACATAAACACCCACTATTATAACGATAAAGGGAATACGAGTACAATTAGAACAGAATCCAGTTGAAAGGAACCGATTGAGGATGCACTCATAAATATCCAACAACACCGATTTGTTTGTGTGGCTGCATGTTAAAATCCTCCACTCTCTTTAACAAAAAAAAAAACATTCTCGAAAGGCCAAGGGGATTTACATTATAATCTAAAACAGCCCACAGCAATAAGACGGAAAGCTTTCATATCAAAATCACCAAAAATATGCATCAGCAGGAGTTTTAGGAGAGCAGAAATCTGCAAAGAGAGACCACACACAAGATAAGAGAGCAACTTACTCCCACTGAAGCAAAGCTAAGGCCTTTGCAGACGCACAATGGGCGATTGAGCATGCAGTGATTAATACAAGAACGAAGCTTTCTTTTGTCTGTTGTTAATCAAATGATGATGCAGATGAACAGCAGACTAGCTGTTGGGTTGCTGAGATACAAGACCCTTTATGTTATTGGAACAAGCTCCTTTGTCTCGTTTGGCTACCTGCCATAGAAAATGCTAATCAACTGCTGTCAGATTAGGCCCATCTAAAGGTGAACAGGCAAAATAAGAGGAAAAGAAAGTGGTCTGAAAGAAAGAGCCATCATTTGATAAATGCCACACTTAACACACTTCTGAATAGAGAGAAAAGAGAAATGTGTTTTCAGCCAGTGGAGGAAAAAAGTAGGGGGCTGAAAAGGTGCAGTGTACAATTCACATATTCAGAAATCAATGCTTTAAAGGCGCCCAGAGTAGAAGGGCTGGTGGTGGATAGCTTCCTTTGAATTTTTTATGTCAAATTTCCATAGTTTTCCAGAGCCTGATTTCCGAAGCTCCATGTCCTTTTAATGACCACATTTTGTTTCTTTTTTGTTCTTTTTGCTAGCGGTAATATTCAGTTTTGCAGGACAGGAAAATGGGTAGAAAGAAAAAACATGGAGCAAAGTGCTCAGGTCAGATGGATGGAGGGATTAATAGATATGTACTGGTAGTGGGATTAAAGTCTGGAAATGCACTTGTTTATAAGAATTTATTTTCATTTTCTATACTTATCCACATCTGGAAAAGTATAACATTTCAGACATTCAACTTTGGCAGTCCAGGTTTTGCTATTTTTGTTGGCATACAGCAGCGTGGGGCTGGGGACGGTCGTTTTTATCTGATGATAAATGCAGATGAGAAGCAGTTGACTAATTTGAGATCTGGCATCTTTAAAGATGTGGCTCTTCATCAGGATAAGAGAAGGGAGAGAGCCACTAGGGGGCAGGAATCTCATATTTTTATGCTAAGAATTTGGTAGACACTAGAGTGAGCTCAGGGTGTGAAGTCGGTGGAGGAGTGTGAGAAAGGCAGGATTCTATATGGTGTGAAAAATACCCACAAAAAGATTCACATGATTTCAGGATAGTTTATGTACATCAGATGTAAGATACTGTACATCCACGGTCATGCATAAAAATGTTTAGAAAGGGAGTCTCAAAAATACACTCTCACACACACACACACACACACACACACACACACACACACACACACACACACACACACACACACACACACACACACACCTTGACATTCACAGACAGGCCATTTTTAGATCGTCACATGGCTAAAAACAGCAGAACAAACAAACACCAACACCTCTTTCATCATGAACCAAAGTGAGTCAGTTCAGCCGTTTCATGTTGTGAGAGCTGATAAAAAATAATAAAATAAAAACAGGGTGGAAACCAACCACTAAAAGAAACTTGGGGTGCAGTAATAACTTTGCTTTCTTCTGACTCCAGCAGGAATGTAGTTTTGAGGTTGAGAGGATGAAAAACACATTCTTAAAGCGATCCAATAAACATAAAAAGGACAATAAAACTGAAACTGTTCTGTCTGACCCACTAAACACATCAATTTAAAACTAAATCCTAAATCAGGAATGCAAGACATAACTACATTGAATTCTCAGCTTGCAAACTTCTCTCTGGCTCACATTTCGAATGCATTTGGTGACATTCTGGTGCACAAGGAGCAGATATAAGTAAGGTGAAAAAACGCAATGTTATGTGTACTCTTATTTCTCTGCAAAGAAAATCTGAATATCATGCTGCATAACTGATCAATTGTATCTTCACAATCTATGGGTTTTTTTGGGCTATCTAATAAAAATGAATTATTCTGCAACCTGGGGCATCTTTAAAAGTGGCATTATGACAACAATGCAGTGCAGCTTATTACATTACCTGTCTAGATAAGACATCTAAATTGAAGACTATAACTATTCACATAAACCCCTCGGCCTCGCCTTCATGTAGTTCACAGATTTGGACCAATCAGCTCAAGATGTATGGTGTTTTCTTGTGTTGTTGTTTGCCTGTGCTGTTGTATCCAACAGATGAAACATGTCCACTCGGCCACAGCTGATAAATGGCTATAGATATAGGAGTTATCACCAAGAAAATGGGAAATACTAAAGTATATTTCATTTAGGAGATACTGGGAATCTTTTTTTTTTTATCTCGTATGACCTTAAGACCAATCACATCTTAGAGGACAGGATATTGGATTTTTAATAAGGGAGATGATAGGCACAAGGTTTTCTCAAGCCAAGTCCCAGAATTAAAGCTCTTTGCATAAACGCCCTCATGCATACATTGAGCCAAAAATAAAAATCATATTTTTAGTAGTTTCTTAATAATATATATAAAACATCTTACTTTTATTTTTGGTTTAATAGAAAAAGCTTGTTCATTCTCATAATTAAGATTACTTCAGTGTAAAACTGCACTGAAATGTTTGAAAGAAGATTCTAGGTGCATGCAGTCTTTACTCAAGTGACTAATCACCCTTACCATCTTCTGGTATGCATTAGAGTTTTTTTTTATTTTACCAACCTTTCTGCCAACAAAGTTTTCTTTCCTGGAACATAAAACGCTGATTGAGTGAAAGCTGCTCTGCCAAAGCACAGTACAAAGCAAAAGGCTCTAACCGCAGCACTTTTCCAGATTCTCTTTGGCAGCCCACAATTAATATTTATACTCAGTGCTGTCACCCAGCTCCTTCACTTTTGGCTTGTCCTGCACCACATGTCGACTTCACGTGGTTATTTTTTTATTAGCTGGCACTGAAGAAGGTTTTAACACACAAAAAGACTGTACGTTATCTTCTATGACCTTGTTTGCGTTTAAGTAGTTTCTTAAGAGAGCATAGATGCTCATGTTTTTATCTGTCTTCCTTTATATTGAGCAGCATAAGATTTTTGAGCTGAATGGATTATTTAGGAGAAGGAAGAGGTTCATGCTTTATTGGTCTCTATTTGCTGTCCTGTAATAGCTTGTTTGCTCTATTGTCTACCACGGTAGGATCTCATGGTAACACTCAACATTGGTACTGAGGGAAAAGTGGAAGAGAAGTCGATTAGTTAAAGGAAGACTTTAGGAAAACGATTGAGTGACTCTATTGAGTTAAAAATGCAGCAATAAAACCAAAAGAAATATAAAAAAAAACAAAAGTAAAAGAATAAACTTCAGCAATCAGGGCAAAATCAGTAGATCACGTACTGGCAAAAGAAGATGAAATAAATAAATACAATACTGAAAAAAGCTCTGCACATGTTATACTCTGGACAAAGAGTTCCCACTAATGTGAATTATTCCTGAGGGAGATGTTCTAGTTTAGGAGTCAGCAGTACATAGATAAAGGGAATACAAACAAACATGGAAGCTGTAGAACCAGATGTTTGTGAGGTAAAAATAATCTAATGAGCTAATTGAAGTGGTCATTGAATTTTTAACCACAGAACAATGTTCACACCTGCACTATGACTGCTACCACTAGACAATGGTGTTTTTTGCACCTGTGGAATAAAAACTTTCACTGTGTTCCTGCTAAATTTAGCTCTAGCGTTAAGATTTGAAGAGAAATGCATGAGGGATTTTTAATGAAGACCTGTTTCTCAAATGCAAGAAAGTTGCCTTTGGAGGATTCTGAAATCTTAATTTCTTGGAAGCAGAAGTCTGTTGGCTTTGGCTTTTGGTTTCAAGAAATTATAGTAGCTTGAAAAAATATTAATACCATCAACTATTGCAACATATGGATATGCATGGGTTAAGATGCATTCTTGGGTAACACTTTATTTGAAGGGGGTGAATAAGACAGTCATGACACTTTCATAAACATGACATAACACCTGACATGAACATCAATAAGCCTTCATGAATATTTATGACTGCTGTCATAAAGCGTCATTCGGCAAATTCTGACACTTTTAAACAAAGTTGATATTATTCAAAATGTCTTTGCTATGCTTTGTTATGTTATTGCTTTACAAATAATCACTGTGGGTCTATTATTTACAAACTTTTGCAAAAAATACACTGAAGATTGTGACTGAAAGAGCAAAAAAAGTTCAAGAGTGTTACTACTTTTGTCAGGCACTGCAATGGCATAAAGAACCGACAATGCGATCATTGATCGTTACGTCGTGCAAGTAAACTGGGGATAGGAGATTTTAATTTGTAATTTAGTATTTTAATACAAAGTTCAAAGTTTAGAACATTTCTGTTGTGACTGAAAAGGCAAGATGCGAAAATAACAAACAAATCTGTGTAAATATAAGAACTCAAATGCACTTTATGTTCCTTTTTCATAAAGGAACTTGTAGAGAAGTAAGAAATGACACAGAGGGGTGGCTGATGTAATTAAGTGGAGCAAGGCTTTGAGATGTGAACAGAATAAAACACACTGGAAGCTGGTTAAAAAAGGCAAAACATTTCCACTTCTGTTTGCTTCTCACAGAATTCAACAAAGAAAAAAAAGCTAAGAATGTGACACGCAATGTTCCTGTGGTAACATGTTAGATCCTCCATCCGAATCACACGTGATGGAATTTTTATCTTTGTAAACCTTTTAGAGCAGTGCGAATGTAAAAAGGGTTTGCTATGTTTTGTCTGGAATAAAAGGAAGAATGGGGAGGGCGAGAGGTTGCTCGGGATTGTTGAGGGCTTTTGAATATAAGCCTGTCCCACTAAACCTCATGGGTAAAATCTCCATGGCAACTGTTCTTTGGCACCAAAAGGTGAGCTAAGAACGAGCGGAAGGGCATCGGGTAGCCTGAATGTGGACACAAACAGAACTCAACAACAGAAGGCAAGGACATAAAGTCCTGATGTGGTGCAGATGAGTGTTAAGGCTACAAATATTCCTGTTTGGAGGCATTGCGAATTGTGCAGCAGTGTTTACTCGGGAGTTTTAATGTAGCTCTGATAAATGAAAGAACGGCCGCTATAAATTGCAGCTATCACTGACAGAACAGCCTGCAGGAAGGACATATAGGTGTAGAGAGCCTGTCTGTCATACTTGTTGACAACAATTTGATTAATAAGTGCCTTTAAGACAAAAAATGTTAACAAGAGCTGGGAAAATGAATTAGGGCAATAAAGTATCCGTAGCTTTTAACACTATATTCATGCAAACGTGGCAGTAAAATCTTCTTATTGTTGAATGCTTATGTAAGGGGAAATCTGGCATGTTCAGTCCATTAACTTTACTTAGCATCTAAAAAATATATAGCTTTACAAAGTAAGGGGACCGATTTTTAAGGTTTTAATTAAATTATACCGACAATTGGGGTTACTGTTTGATTGATATTAAAGTTGCAGTACCTAACTCTTATAAACAAAGTCTTTTTAACATATTTGTTAAAACTGTCACTATAATCTGTGAAAAAGACTGAGCTCATCTGCCTTCCACCTGGGCATAGGGCTACTCAGAAATGCACCTCTCCCTGACAGAATCCACCAATCAGAGCAAAGAGGACGTTATTAGCACTGTCAATCACCATTGTGCATGTGCTGCTCGAGGTCTAAAAAGCGTAAAGCTTACTAGACCTTAATACTTCAAGCTGCAACATGCCTAATACTGTGCAATTAGTTTATGGTGAAAAAAAATGAAACAAATAAAAGCTCTACCATCAGTTTCACTGTGTTTTTTTATCAGACTTTAGTCATAAGGATAAGGGAACAAAATTTGATACCAAACTGGAAAGTAGCAGAAAATGTTGTTCTCACTGTATGGAAGGATGAGCTTATTCTGTGGATATTTAAGGGAAAATAAACTTCTCTGAAGTGTAAAACAGAGGACAGACCTTTTTATTACAAAGCCCAATTACCAACAGTCAGGCACCAGCAGTGTGTTTGTTCTGCAGCAGGACAAATTTTCTAATAACTAGATATTACACCAGGCTTTGCAGCTTTTTATTGCTAGTGTCTCACATTTCTCACCCACATTGTGCCCAGCATTTTCCAATGGGATTTTTTTCTATTCTTTTACTGACTGCTTTAACAGATTTTCCTTTTTTTATTTTACTTTTTTTACTATCCATATAAGGCTCCCAGCCAGCCAAAAAATGATTTGCTCAGCTCTTAGTCGCAGAATCATCTTTATCATCAACTGTCTCAGATAAAATGATTTTCAGCTTGACCAGTTTGCTCGAAATGGTTTTCATGTCCTCTAAAGAGAACTAAGCCACTGACTACAAATGTTTCACTCCGATTCTTGCAACTGGGGCAATTTACATGTAAATTTTGGAAAGTTTTCCTTAGTCAAATTCATGCAATAGGACTTCAACCCTTGTTTTCTCACAAAAAAAATTTACTTTTCAGATAGATGTTGCAGGTAAAAATGAAAATGGCAAAAGGTCAAGAGTTGATTTGCTATTTGCAGGCAGTTTCCAGGCATTTGGGAAGGTAAGAAATGGAAAATGAGCTGATGATAATAACAACTAGTCCTAATTAATACTAAAAAGAACTATTTGAAAGAAAAGAAAAAAAATATCTAACATGTGATCTCAAGGTGCAGGTGTGTGAGGCTTGCTATATTTAATAATAATAAAAACAAAATCAGTTGTTTCAAAGGACAATTTCAAAATAATCCACCACTCATTGCCTCATTCACACCAATAAAAACTGAAACATCTCACAGGTATTAATTTACGTGAGAAAAAGAAAAAAAACTGTGAAATACATATATTTTATCTATTTCATGTTGAAAGAGAGATCTCTCAATAAATAAAACAAGAAAATCGTCCAATGAAAGGTCCGCAGTTAGTTGCTCAAATACATCAGATCCCAAACAATAATAATTTTGTGGGTCAAGTGATTCACCAGACTTTGTCTTTTAGAAAAGAAAATAAAAAAGATAAGGAAACATCTCACCGGGTCGGCATATCTAATCTCTGGGGTTTTCCTTCTCCAGACCTGGAGGAGTCACCTGGAGTGACTCCGCCAAAGTCCAAGCGGATCCGATCCTTGCCCCATGGGGCAATTAGTTGATCTTATTATATTTTATCAATAAAACTATTTACTATAATTAATTTAGTTCTATTGCATGTACCAGTTTTTGTAAAAAGAGAAGTTACACAAAACTACACTTGTATTGTCACAAGCATCACAATAGTCATTATGTGTTAATCACATAATATGAATGTGGCTTATAAATGCAAAAGTCAAATTTATTTTGAAAATACTAGGATGTAGACAAAGCGGGAGACGAAATGAAAGTTGACATGAAGGCCCACAAGTTAAACTGAATCATGAAATGCTCAGTTTTGTCTTTTAGCTGAGTTAGATCTACTAACGTGTTGTGCTGCAGTACATGTTTAAACACTGTAAAAAATGTCATACCTCCCCCCAAAAAAAGTAAAATATTAAGTCAATTAATATAAAATTGCATAAATATGGTATGCCATCATGGACGGTACAGCTGGGTTCAACTCTGATGAGTGCTGCCCCCATGTTAAGACATGGGGGCAGCTCCGCAGTGATCAAACCACTGGATGGTTATTGCAACTTGTTTTAAGTGGATTGAGTCCCCTGTGTAAATGCCACTTTTATTGATCACATAAGAGGCAGTTAAGCTGCCAGTCCTGTCCGGGCTGCTACAGTACAATCTCATCTGATCACTTTGTTCCAAAGAGCTCTAATAGCCTACTGGATCAGGACCACTGCATCAACAAAGTAATGAACACAACATAAAACACATTTTTGAAAGCCTTTCACAGGCCGTGAATAAAAAAAAAAACAAACTAAAAACTGGATGGAGAACACATGACCACACACCTCGCTGAGTCTGTAGCTGACATTAGATTACAGACAGTAGACCAACAGCAGAAATCCAGTTGGACTTTTCAAGGAGTCCAAGACCAAAAAGGTTCCTTAAACGGGATCCAAAGGATCAGGGAGTTCCCAAAATAGTTTCACTATTTATACAGCTGTAGCAGAAAACTAATAATAGTTAAATTATAAAAATCAATTCCTGGAAAAACTAACTTTGTTAGTGCAGGGTGTCAAAAGTTATGTCTTAGTGAGCTGTTCTGATCGGTTGCTGAGGTTGTTTATGTACCTGCTGTTAAATTAGAAAACTCTGATGCCTTCAAGCTGATGCAGATTCCAATGCTAATAGTAAAGAAATAAAATGCAATAAATGCAAAATACTAGGTGGTGTATTGGCTAAACGCTAAAACAATATCAAGCTACCTTTTACTAAAAATGTTACATGCAGTACACCAGGTTTAAGTAAAGTTGGCATGAATTAAGCATATTTGGAAATTCCAGTATATGTACCCATGACATGCATATACAAAATGTTACCAAATGTTTTAGACGAGATTAGTTTCTTCATGTGGCGATAGAAACTGATAAACATCTGTTTTTTATTGGTCATTTCATCGCTTTGTTGTGTAAAACCTACATGAAGTAAAATACTATCCTGGTGCAAAGCAAG
This sequence comes from Micropoecilia bifurca, assembly GCA_903067075.1. Lineage (NCBI taxonomy): Eukaryota > Metazoa > Chordata > Actinopteri > Cyprinodontiformes > Poeciliidae > Micropoecilia > Micropoecilia bifurca. Next base: position 11,426 of record CAEGAF010130730.1, read on the forward strand.
TATTTTTTCAAATGCCATGTGTAGAACAAGTGATTATTACTCAGCTAATCCTGGTATATGCATGTCATTGGAGGCCAGACATAAGGCAGGCAGAGTGCTCAGGATTTAATTGAGTTTTCAAACAAGACTTGGAAACTCCATAAATATACAATTTTTACAGTGTTGCTTGCTGATTTGAAATCTCCCTCCCCAAAAACCTAGTCACCGTCCAGCTACTGCCCACTCTCAATTTATCCTGGGAGCCATGCTACATAAAATCTGAGATCAGAAAGGGGGGAAAAAAGAGTGCAGGGTGTCAAGCCAGGCCTTGGGTTTAAATAAGGTGGGATAAAAGGTATTCAGTCAAACCTATTCAACTGTTTGTACTGACAAAGTATTAGATATACACCAACACCAATACTGGCCAACAAGTACTACAGTGTGCAGGCCCACAGAGTGCAAGTCCTCAGTCGTGCCTTATTCTTCACTTTGTGTAGTAACAGAACAAGACACTTGGGCCCATTCCATCTTTTAATCCCTCATTTAACAATAGGCCTGGTCAGGCGGGTGGAGGTGTGAGGAGGCCCTGCGAGGTTCATCAAAGTCAAACAATGGAGCAACACAGTCCTTGACTGAAGGTCTGCAGTTCCCGCTCATATCTACGCTCAGCTAAAGAGGAATCAATGGCCTCTGTCCGAGTGATAAGAAGCGAGATGGTCAGTTGTACATCGTGTACCCATTCACTCCAAGAGAGACAGTTCAGCTTGAGGAGGCGTGTAGAATGATGGACCCAAAGGGAGGCTTGGTACTTGGAGGCCAGAGATAAGGAAGCATCCAGAGCATTCTCAAAGATAAGTCACTGACCTTTGAAGTGCAGGAACCAGTGTGAAGGCAAAATGTGTCGGGAAGTTAAGCATTCTGTGCAACTGGTACCAAGAATGAACTGTGTGATGGGTATAAAAGAAAATAACAATAATCTAAAATTAATTACCTGTTATTTGTTTTGCTTGATCCCATCTCCCAAGAGATTTGTCATAATATCCAGTTATTATCACATTTCATCTTACTTTCCTTTTTACATACCTGAATTTGTAAGCACATAATAGAAGATGTTATTTTAGGGCAAAAATACTAAAGTGAAAAACGGCACCTTTTGAAAGTCAACAACACTATCACTATCATTTCTCAGTTGTACACCTTAGGACCCACTTTTAGACCCCATCAAATAACTGAATTACCTCCTCAACCTGCTAATTACCTATAAATTAATATTAGGTATGTTGAGGCAGAGAAACATCTTAAACATGCCTGTCAGAGGGATCTGAGGACACAGGTTGTGACAGACTGCATCAAATCATCCTTCCGAACACGACTTTATTAAGAGAGTAAAGTAAATCCTGCATATCGCTGTAGGGAAATGCTTAACCAACACGTCTTGTTCGGATTAAAGCAAAAATCAATTTTGCTAATAACATAAAGTATATTAAATGACTGTAAACCCTGGGGCTTCTTGGATAAATTGAAGCCAGAAGTTCAGGGTAAATTTAACCTTTATAATTGGGAACAAGGATGTAAGGGTACCCATCTTCATTTGAAGTTGATAATCTCTTCTAAGAGGGGCTCCAGTGTTATGCAGCCAGATGACTGGGTCAGGCAATCAGCTGGATGGCCTGAAAGTCTCCTCTTGTCAGCAAAGAAAAGAAAAGACATGCAGTTCTAATCTATCCTAAAATAAACTTGCATGATTTGTCAGACAGATATTATCACAAGACGGAGAGAAAAGCCTGTTAGTTGGAACGGATTGCACTGATGCTGACTGGGGTAGAGTGTTGTGCTTTTATGACTGTATGACTTGCAAGCTTCTTGTGAGTTGCGTTGTCAACAGTGACGTGAGTGGGAGAACTTTTTTTTCTTTTATGAGACGCTGTGTTGAAGCTCTCATTAGCCCCCTGCCAGTGCTTTTCTTCCTCAGCAGAAAGCAGAAAGCCATTGAAAAGCTTCCAGAAAGCCTTTTAATGGCAGAAATTTTAAGTAGAAGAGGCAACAGAGTTCCACGATATGTCAAAGAAAACATTCCTATTTTTCTATTTGTTGGGAGAAAGATGAGCCCAATTTACGTAAAAGCTCGACTTCTGCATGTATTAAGTAAACAAACCACTCAACTGTCTATGTCTTGCATCCACAACTAAAGCTTCAGTTATACTACCTTTTTCTGTTCTTTGGTCATTTTATTGCATAAAGACTATCAATTAACCTTGGTTAATACTAGCAACAAATGCTGATAAACTTAGTTTTTAACACAAATTGGTAATACTTCACTATCAAGGGTGGATAAGTTACAGAAAAGCATTTTACAGGCTTTAGAAATGCATATTTATTGCTTAGAATGTATATGAAATTTCACATATCTGGCTACCTTTTCTAGTTATCTAAGGTTTGGCAAATAAGAAAAAAATATATATATATTTTTTGGTTGAACAATTAAACGTTTGATGAAATTTTGCTAATTTCCAGATACACTGTTAACATGGGAATCTATGGGACTAATATGATGCGACACAAATAAGGAGGTGATGTCCTTCGAAGAGCATCAACAGGAGGGTTATGTTAAAGAGGAACATTTTTTGAAATTTAAAAATTTCTAATGTCAATGTGTGCAGGCTCAGCTTTTCTGATAGCCAACATCGTTTGCTGCGGTCTGAGGAATCTTCCATACCCCCATTAACAACACTACATCTCCATTTCAATTAGATATAGGGACCTAAAATTAACATTTCAGCTTTGCCTTCTCATACACCTGATATGGAGGCAAATGAATTTGATCAGCTACTGGTTTACACAGATATTTCGACGAGTGTCAAAACTTATACAATATACAAGTACAAACTTGATAATGTTTCATCAATATCTAAGCTTAGCAAATGTTTGTGGTGATCAAAACTCTCAGAACTCAGCATGCCATCTCAAAGATGGCATCTGGAGAATTGAACTTTCATCCCCAGATCATAAAGCAAACACTAACGAGTTAGTTCAGATTTTTTTAATAATCTTATATCTGTGAAGCTGTGAGACACCTTCACAAGATTTTATGTAGCAGAAAATGGTTTAGTCACTCTGAGGTTGTTGGAAAAGGAAATTAATTATATAGTACAAAAGGTAGTAGGTTACCAAGTTGGTTAAGCATTTCGGCTGTTTTAGCTGACCTCAGCAATAAACTCTTGGGAAAAATGTTTGCAGCAGTGAGATCCAACACTGTTTAAGTGGATTATTAACTATAACACAATGTACTGTAAATGTTTGGTGCATTTCTCTTAGTTAGATAAATATATTTTTAAATAATCAAAACAAACAATCTTCCAAAAATGGAATAACAATCTCATGACAAAAATAACCCTTTCTGCCTGACAAAGTAGCAAAACTGAACTTTTGACACCCTTCATCCAAGTAGACGATCTGTCATTAAGGACATATATATTTTAACTGAGACTGAAGATTGTGGCTAGACTCATTAGAGATGTATGTATATTTTTCATAATTTTTTTATTGCACAATTTCATGTAACTCTCACATTTTTAATGTAAAGCCTCCTTTGCTGTTCACTCATCTCCTTTCTCACTCTCCTTAAGGTATTAGCAGCTTTTTTGTTTTTATTCGAATACAATGTCAGCACATCTCCTGTGAGCCGCTTCTTTACTGCAGTGTGTTAGATATGAAGGTTTCTGCACCTCTGTTAGTTTACAGATCAGACGTCGGGAAATAGGGGGCTTTATCTGTGATGCTCCGTGTTATGAGTTCTCTAGTTTCAGAGTAGACTTTGGGAATCTCAGTTTACATGAACATGTCAATCTACAGAATTGAATCATTTTAAATATTGACTAAGGTGTATTAATATATAAGAAGAAGACATATGTAGGCATATGACTTCTTCCTAACACACTCTTCCACACAGAAAGATTATGTTTGCATGATGGCTACCTTACCTGAAGGATACAAAAACTTCTTGTCAAAAAAATATTTAAAGATTTACCCAAATCCATATTTCTGTGCACATAGATGGGAATCTGATTTATGGACATGAATTCAGCTACTTAGAGTTTCCTGCTTCCTTTGAAGTTTTGTGCTGTTTTCAATCCCTTTTCTGAAACCCATTGAATGGATGTGTGTGTGTGTTTGTACTCTTCTCTCCAACTGCATCCCCTTCATGTTGAAGTGATGAAAAGAATAAGGCTCAGAGAAAAGCGCAGACACTGCTACACAAGAGGCATACAAACATGCACACTCCATTATATATTGACATACTGGAAAGCATAGTAGTACCTTACAAACACAGAGCTGCACAAAGCTTGAATTTAAACAAGTAGCATTTATGTGTTGATTTTTGCTGCTGCAAAATTATATCAATTGTTCAAATTCTCCTTTTCCCTCTTCTTCTGACAATGTCTCTATCATCAAAGTCCAGCATTAGAGTCACCTGGGGTGTCCCAATCTTGTCTTGTCCTTGTTTACATGATTGGTAATTGAATCTCTTAACAAAACTCAAATCCAATACTTCTTTCTGTACAATATTGCCAAGTGCACCCAAGAGAGAATGGGTGTTTTTTTAAATACACTCAAGTTATATTTAAAAAAACAAGATTTAAGAGTAGGAACATGAGCCTCATGAAAAATCCTTGCCTCATAAAATCAGAAGTCAATGTTAACCAGCAAGTTTGCCTCGAGTTTAAAAATGATTGTTTTCCTCTTTGAGGAGCTTTTGTTTATGCAAATTATGGGTTGTCAAGCAATCAGTTATAAAAATAACGGTGCATTTGGTGTAGACTGATTGCAAAGCTGCATAACAGTTACATATAAACTTTTTGCTTTTCTGACAAAGCAAAAAGTCAGAAAATTGAGGTGTTTTCTAAATTGGGGTGTTTTCTAAAACTCAAAATGTTCCTCACTCTGCAGTTTTGATGACAGGAAGAGAGTTTGCATTGGCTGCTTAAGGTACTTGTCTGTCATACGGGACTTAAAAAGATTTGCAGGTCACCCGGAGTGAAACACAAACAAGGAGCTGTGTTTACATTTCTGCCTGCAAAAAATAAAAATGAATAACCACACCTAAATATGTCCTGAGCCAAATTATCAGTGAGTTACACAAATACCTGGACCTTATATTGCAAATGTTAGCCAAGCACTTCAGCAAATTGCTTCAGATGAAAACATTGTCTGCAGGAATATGGCACAAGTTTGTTGAGGTCTGCAATTGTTTGTGTTGAGTCAGATACATATTTAGAAACAAATGATAAGTTACACCAGGTTGGAGCAGCATATTGAGGCCGATAAACAGAAACATTGAAAAAAAAAAAGAGTAACAGTATGAGAGAGGTTGCATCTTCAGCAGCATTACTGAATGAGTAAAGTGTAGCACAACCGATTTCCTAATATAGAGCATGTCATAGACATGACATTGATTTTAATGAAATACAGGAATGGAACTCAATGTCAGCAAATATCTTTTCTCAAATGATCCAGATTGCTGATGGGCTGCAAACAATCCTGATCAGAACATCCCACCATTAACCCTAAATTAGTTATTTCTGAAATTGTCACATAGGCAACTTATTCAATCTACCATTGGAAGGATTTTTCCCATCTTTAGCAATAATATTTTTGATGTGACAAATAACCGATGAGTGGAAACTTGTTCTTCTCTCAGTTGAATGTATTTTTTGATAGAGATATTAAACAGTTTTCCTCACTTCCTCAGAGTAGTGGATTTTTCTTACAGTAGGAACCCCAAGTGATTTTTCCCCCTCTACATAAATTGATTACTCTATATAAATAACATACAGCTGATTTATTTGTCAGGACACACAGCTGCATCAGTGTTATCAATCCTCATCCTTGCACTCACATACTTTTGTTTCATCTCTGTAATTAGGGCTTTTGAAATAACACACATTTGCCGAAGATGCCATCCATCAGCACTAGACTCAGGCATGGCCTTATTAGATAACGCACAGAAACACAATCTCTCAACCGAATAGCCACAGCTGGGACAGACCACACATATGATTATGGTGCAGAGAGCAGGTGCCAGTCTAATTAATATTTCAGCTTCCAGCTTCTCACTGTCTATACACTGAGGAAGTTAAATGACACTACAAATTATGACTGGTTGCTGGCAGGCATCAGTTGGTGTCTTTGAATAACTAATGGTGATGTCTTCTCGGAAACTATTTGTAATTTATCTTTGACTCCCAAGTTCCCCCCACCAACTGAATTACTTAAAACACAAACACACACACACAGCACACAAAACAAAACAAAATATTCATGTTACTAGAAAACTCTCCATGATAACTTATTTGTTTATAAACAAATAACTTAAACTTAATTAAATCAAGCATAATGTGTGTTTATGGTTTTATAATTAAATGTTTTCACCCCATTTATATGTAAACTGAAAAGGAATATCTAAATTTGTAGATATTCCTTCTCAGCAAAAAAACATTCTTTCATCTTTGATGATATTAGCAAACTAAATTACTCTGATAAGAGCCAAACATCTCAATTGCCCAACATCAACACTGCAAAGGGATGGCATACAGTACTTCTTTGAACGGTTGGTAATATATTAAATCGACCTCTTATGTGAAAAAGCCATTTCTGCGTTGATAAAACATGAATGTACTGCCACAGTCAAGTGTTATTTCTGCAAAAAAAAACAACAAAAAAGAAAACTGTACAATCAAGAAAAGCCTTTAAAAGAACAACAATAAGCAGACCCCAGAAAGGAGCATATAATTCACCTATTGACAGAAATTCAAAAACTGAAGAGAAAAAAAGTCACTGACATCAATTTTCCAGCAGAACATTAACGCAACAGCAAGTCCAACTCACGATGGCCAAAACCTTTTTTTTTTTAAATTTTATTATTTGTTTGACTATGCCATTCTTATAAATGACCACATTTGTCTGAGGACAGAAGGATAAATACAGTACCATATGTCAATTTTGTAGAATATTTTAACCTGGTTAGGGTGAATTGACCCACACTGTCTGCAAATGTTTGACATTGTAAAAGATGGGCATTAACATTTGTAGAAGAGGGAGTTTGTATCAGAAGTCAAAATCAATGCCTTATGTATAAGAATAAGACTAATAATAGTGCACTGCTGCAAGTTTGAACTAATGTTTTAAATCGGAGAATATTAGTGATGTCAAAAACTGTGGAACATACTTGAAAGACTCTGCACAGACTTGCCCAAGTACATATAAATAACATAGGTGGATACACTGAATAAGAAACATGAGTAAAAACATTGAAAGTTATTGCAGCTAAATAGTAAACAGTTGTGTTTTCTCTCTTACCTACAACATATAATTAAAATATGAGATTACAGTCGTAATGTCTATTTAAATTGGTTGGTTTCATAGTAAACACCTGTTTTTTAGGTATAGTTCACAAGTTCTGTATGGTTGAATTATTGTTTTGGAACACTCAACTTTGTGACAGTTTAAGGTTGATGTATTTAAGGTAAAGTTGAAAAAATTAAATGTTTGGTCTTTTAAATTCTCCTGAGTCTCGTGCCACCAGTGGACGTTTTATACGTCAGAACTTATCCAGCAAATGTGTTCCCATCTCCCTCTTGACTCTGTTTTGCAAAAGCCAAAAAACTACCTCAAACAATTTTTGCAAATTTGAGGAAGTTCGTTTGAACTTTTGAAGTTACCATCAACCTTTTGTAATGCATGCCTCACAATAAAAGGCACAGACACAAACTGTTGATGGAAACACGGCTTATGGCTAGTGTAATAAATCTGTGGCATCCATATGGCAGATTTAGAGTTAGGAGTAAATGACATGAAAACACTGATAGATTTTGCCTTTTACAAACACTTTAGGCTTCTGATAGGGGTAATGATTTATGGGGTTTCTATTTGGCACACCTAAGACCTTTAAATACCAACTGTGTGTCATTTAAACACAACAGCCTACTTGATAATTAGTGTACAAAACATTCCGAATAATTACTATGTACATCCCAAATCCACTGACACTTAGCAGACAGGGATGTAGCCATCAGTATGAATACAATCGATTTGGGGAGATTTGGAGAAAAAGCTGCAGAAACTCCTTGCTACCGGAGGCAGTGACTAATAGAGAGGCCTGTAGGTGTATGTCAATACCATAATATTTATGGCTTGTTGTACTTTAAAGGCTGTATATCTGGGTTGCATCCACATCATCTGATTGTACTCCCCCAGTTGCATAGTGTGCATGCACAAATTTGCACACACATTTGTCCTGAAGCCAAATTTGGCCTCGCTTTCTGCACACTCTCAATCAAACAAACCAGCTTAGAAGAGGCAGCAAACATGAAATAACAAAAAAACTAATCTCTTTCTATTGTTCCTTAAATCCATCTCAGCTTTTGTCTTCTCGTCCCCAAGCTTTACCAAATCCCTGCATAGCTTCAATGAGTATATGGCAGGTGGGTGTCCGTACGGTCACATCTAACAATTAAAACATAATGAAAGAGATGGATGAGGAAGTGAGAAGGGTCATGGGGGAAGCAAAGGTGTTAGAAGGGATGGTGAAATATTGTGTAGCACATTATGTTTTATAATAGTGGATCTGAACACAGTATATGCAGCCAACCACTGGGGGAGATGAGCTGTAAACATAGCAAGACAAGAAAGTCCATGATGAGGGGAGTTAGGACAGTGGGGCAGTTGAGGTAAGAAATGGCATGAAAAGGACCTGAGATTAGAGACAAATGTCAAAGCTAACAAAAGCAGATGGGAGGCTGATGGGACACGAGCAACGACGAAAAAGAAAAGAGACTGACAAGAAAATAAGAGTCTCAGAAATATAGAAATAGAACCACTCTTAGATAATGGGTCTAATCTAGCCTTCTTTTCAATTTACAAACCCTTTGAAAAGAAGTCCTCTCACAACGCTTCTGTTTTTGCTTTTTACTCTTGCATTATCCTGTCATCACTCAAATACCTCATCTTCTATGTTGCTTGTTGTTTTCATCTGTACCTTCACACTACTTTTGTCTAACCTGCTTTGTTTCATTCCCACTTCTCCACTCTGGCTCATCTTCAATCCACTGATCCGGATCCTTCTCCTTTGTTCTCCCCTGTTTCCCCAAATGCTTTTCTCCCTCTTCTACCCTTATTTTTCCTTTCGCACCTGTCTCTCAGGCTGCTGTCTGCTTATTCCTGTTTCCGTGCGTAGCTTGTTTCCTGCTAACTTTCTCATCTTTTTCCTGCCGCTCCTCTCCATGCTCAGCTTGGTGCTTTGTTTCTACCTCTGCCAGCTTCCATGACCCAGTCCTCATTTACTCTATTCACATCACTGTTTTTTTCTTTACTTCCTTGTCTATCTTCTAATTCCCTGACTCTACATACAGTGCACCCAGAAGCTTTTATGCCTTTTTTCTATGTAGCTTTGCCTCCCTTCCTAATCTCTCATCTCAATCAGCTTTCTCATTCTTCACCACCATGTCCCTCGTGCTTTGCTTTCCCCTTCCGCTCCATTGTCTTCACACTAACACTACGTTTTTTGTTAGCTCATATTTTACCTGCTCGCCTCCAATGTTGTCTTCTCACACATCAATTTCTCACATTCTCTGGCATACAGTCTCTCTTTTCTCACTCTAGGGCACTCTTACACTTTTCTCGTTCCATTCAAGCTACCCTTCATTTGGCAGATCCCTGGCGGATACGTTCAAGGCAGACACATACATAAATGTTTAACCCTCTTAAACCGTACTCATGCCATTACATCACAGGACACCTTTCATAATTGCTGGGGATTTTTAGTTTTTGGAGCTATGCCTTTGTGGCAATTCCCTAATATGAAAATGCACACTAAAACTATTGGCAGGAAATGCTCATCGCATTACAGTGACTGCTGACTGACACGCCATTCACTCTTGATAGCTGCAAATAGATAACGCTGCCTCTTAGTAATTAACACAGAATTATTCACTGTCAGACTGACTATTAAATAAATGCAAATCATGGTATAATGGGGTAGTATTCAGTTCTTGAAGATTTTAGGTGATCTAACTCCACATCTCTAACCCCATGAGTCAGACCATAAGGCTGACTCATATGATGATGTCTCCTGATATAAGACTGGCTGCTGGCTACTCCTTTTGAGCTGCTCCTGTTCTGTCTCTCTTTCTCTTTTCCAGTTTCCAAAATATCCTCTGCTTCTGAAAACCGAACCCTCCAGGCTATCAACCAAAATACTAAATATGGCAAGGTTAGATGAAAAGATTTGGGACTGTGTAGCAAGGCAGTCCAATGTGATTTCTTTAGTAAATGGGGGTAAACAAGTGCTTAACGTATTTGCAGATTTTGCACATTTGCCTTATAGGACCACCAAAGTTTATTTCCTACAGGCAGCACTTTGCAGTACAAGCAAGATTGGTGCATTTTCAAAATACAAAGTAAGCAGATTTATTATCTCGTATGTATTTTAACATGCTGGTAATGTGGCCAATAACTCCAGTGCTCATGCAAGACATTGAAAAAAGACACATTTAACCACACGGCCTTGAGCCACAAGAGCTGATTTGTCGCAATGAGAACACAATTGTTTTTCAAAAGAATTAATGCTCCTTGAACACCTCTTCTGTCAAAGCTTTAAAGAACCAACTTTCCACATAGAACCACCATCTTTTGCATTTAAAATTGCAATCTTTTAGTGTAACGTTATCTCTTTTATACATCTTGACACTAAATTGTTTGTGTCCAGACCTCCATTGGTCTGGCTGGGTGTTTAGAGACATTGTGCTGCTAAAAGGTGAAGCTATAAGACAGCTTAGCTTCCAAGCTTCCAACAGGTTTTCTACTAAGATTTTTCTCTTTTTATCTCCATCCATATTCCCGTCAACTGCATAAGTTTTAGTTAAGTTCAGAGAAAAGTATGGAACCATATAAAATACATTCTATGAATAGCACTTAATCATGTTGCAGGTCTTTGATGAATGGTTTTTTGAAATTTGGAAAAAGTAATTTTCAAACCTTCCACAAGCTATTTGGAACCATGTGGAGGTCCTCACATTGTTTACCTATGTATGGTTTATACAAGCAGATGTTCAGTCTTAGTTTTCTGCCACACATAGCATTTAGTAAGTGGGCCAAAAAGTTTTTGTTTTGTTTTTTTTCAGAAAAATTTCCACTCGCAACCTGCTCACAATCTGACCATTCAGATTGAAGAAGAGGGTTACATATCTGGTTACATATCTGATTTAGTACAACAAATGGAAGTGACACAAATGTGACTTTTATGGGGGGGGAGGTGAAAATATCGGAATTGTTCTGATCAGATTGACATGAAAAAGTTGGATATGGGGCGCATATAGGCAAAAAAAAAAAAAAACTGATTTGGGTTACATTTGCCTGCTGTGTGAATGTAGCCTGAGTTGTTGAGATAATAAGCTTAGAGAAATGTGTCAAGGCCAATGTATCATAGAAAAGAATCAGAAAATTGTGGCCTAGTTGTAATAGCATCGTTACAATTTTTAGCAAGGGTATCTCCACTTTCTTAGTCTTTGATATCATTCAGCTCCAGTTTCAACAGATTTTTGTCAGAAAATGTACACATATTTTGAGACTTACATTCTTGAGGTTTCTAAAGGATAGATTGGTTTGGTTGGATGAATGAATGGATGAACTCATACAACGTACTTATGAAGCCCTGGAAAATAATCAGATGAGATTCCATACTTTTTTCCCAGGCTGCATAGGGATCCTGTTCTTTTCTCCAATACGACTCCTTCAAGATAAGTTCCTGATTTCCCATCTGAAACTGCAGCAGGCAAGAGCCATAAAACAGCTGAATGACTTCCATACAAAATATATGGATGGGTGCATTAGACATGCTTTGAAAAAAAAAAGAAAAAAGATAATACGGTCATAAAAAATAGCGTGGCAGGAATTAAATTGAGCACTGGACCCCCTAACTATCTTTCAAAATTACTTTGTCCAAATTTCAAAAAAACATTCATCAAAGTCATGCAACATAATTAAGTCCTATCATGGAATATTTTTGCTGCTTTTCTCTGAAGTCAACTTAAACTTATGCAGACTAAAAATGTGGAAACAGCATTTCCTCCCTCTTTTGAAAAGGAACAGTTGAGTTGAAAAAAATAATGTAGAACCTAAAGAAAATATTTCAATGAGAAACGCACAAATAAGGAGTGATTAAATTTCACTTTTCTGTTTCTTCTGTAGCACACTGAACTTATCAAAGACTTCATTAATCATCTTTGAACTTTTGCAAAGAAGCAGTGTTGCGAAGAAGACATGCCTTCCATTAGTTTAGAACTGTTAGGGATTTTAACAAAATGACTAATGGACTGTCAATTCTAAGAGTCAGTGTGGCCAAAGCACAACTTGCTCTTTATTTCTTACAATGGGACATTTTATAAAGAAGAAAATGCTTTCTTGAGCCATCTGGAGTCGGCCCAAGACCAACAAGTCAGCAACATTTTCTAAATTTAAAGTTCACTGTGAAATGTGCTATGAATGCTTAAAATAATTCAGATGGAGATGTGGAGGGGACTTCACTCAAGCGATAAACATTTTAAATGGTGATGTTACTTTCTGCTGTCAGACATCTTCGGAGCCAGCAAGGTTCAAACCTATCAGGCAAAGTGTGGTTGGAAGAGAGAAATGCATCCGCCGAGGTCATGTCAGATCTGATACTTTTTTGCAGATCATTAAGCTAATGAGCTTGTGTTTTGCACTCATTTTTATTTGTTTTTTTAATCTACAAAGTATTTGGTTGCTTCATAATCACATACCTTACAAGCTCAGCCAGTAGATGAGACTTGAACTAAATTCACAGACCACTTTATTAGTATTAGATACACCCTGCAATTGTAAAATTTTACTAAGTTGTCTTTAAACCATGTATATACATCCAGTGAGGTCCTATCATGTCACTGGCCGATTTGTTATCTGTGCTAACAAGCATTTGAACAGGTGTACCTAGAAAAGGTGGCCGGCATCTCTAAAAATGACTGATAGTTCCTTAATGGCCATAAAGTGTGAAAGCAATTCAAGTAACATATCCAAGCTGTGGATTTCTGATAGCAAAATATTTTCAACTGAGACAATTAAACAGAAAATCCTAGGAAAATCTAAGGATTTTAAGCAGTAGATTATTAAATTAATCTTTAATAATCAGTGAAACGACTTGTGGATACAGGATAGAAGCTTCAGATTCCTGCACCCAAATTGTCAAAGATAATTGTGTCGAACTCTGTGCTACAGCAGCATCTCTGACAGGCAGGAGGAAAATTCACAAGGTACTGTCAACATATATTTCAACATTTCCTTGAAATTATTCAGTTTTCACTTTACAAACAGAAATTGTCTTTTCCACTTGAATTGCAACAGGTCCTCATTTTAAACACACAAGACACATCCTTCAGGACAAAACATTTGCTTTAACATCAACATCTCACAGTTCAGAGACAGATAAGTATTAAATTATTTCAGTCATCTTAAAGTCAATTACATGATGTCTTTACCTGCTTTTCACACCTAGAGAGAAATTTCTCTGCAAGAAAACATCAACTGTGATTAAATTTAATTTGGGTCTGGTCTATGAGTGGATAATTGCTCACATTTTAAATTGTTAAGATTTTCTTTTTTTTGTTTGCCTTTTGTTTGCCTTGTTTGCCTTTCAATAATACTTATGCTTCAGCTATTTGATAAGTTCTCTTTCAAACTTTTGTTTAACAACATCCGACTTTTATTTTATTTGAAAGGATGTGAAATGTTTGTTTTTTTTCCCCACACGTAGCATTTTGCATGTTAGGCCAGGATTTTCATTTTAGTCTCATCTGACCATAGCGCTTTCCTCCAAATGTTTAAAGTATTATGGTTTGTTGCAAAATGAAATTCTTAGGGCTTTCTTCCAAAGTTTTCTTTTTATATTTTCTTGATTCTCTTCTGCAAAGAGAAGCAAATAGTGTGTTGGTCATCCAGCGTACATGACTAAGTTATTTCAAAAGTTTTTTTTTTCTATTTACTCTCAGTTATTTCTCTCTTCATAGAAGCTGCACCTGGTCTGGCCTTCGTTTGACTGCAGAGTACATAATAAAAATCTCAAATTACACACAGTTGGAGAGTACTCACTCAAAAAGCTACTTCTGAAGGGTTCAGGTTATACTGGATTTTCTTTATGACTAACTGGGAAAAGGTAGATCAATATTTGCTTCATAATAACACACTAGTCTGTTTTTGCCAACCTAAAGCACTAAAGTAAAATACTAAACTGCATTGGCATCTGTGTATGCAATGTGGCAAACAGATAGACAATTGATACTTTTGTTAAACTCTCTGTATGGCATTATATTATAGAGCAAATCTACACCTATGTTACGAGGAAAATAAAGGTACATTTTCTCATATATGTACAAACCAAAAACCTTGCACTTAACCACAGCTCCCTTCACTTGCATCATCAGAGATGACTGTTTCAAATTGAGTTCTGTAGCGGCAGATCTGGTAGGTGAAGAATTCACAGGATGCTGTCACTATATATTTCAACATTTTCATGGAATAATCTACACGTTTTTCTTTGCAAGATTTTTTTTTATTAATTACACCCAGCTTGTTCCAAAAGTTAAATCTCATATTCAGAAAAAGTTGAGCATGAAATAAAAAAAATAGTTTTGAAAACCCTCCTTGTGTTCCAGATTTTTCAAAAATAACCCGTTCTGCCATGGAGAAGGTTTAGTAAGCTGCTCTGCTGCATACATATCATCCTTAACGCCCACTTCCACACTTCATCACACTGCACTCCTGAACAACACTTCTGGTCTGTCTCCACTCTTTGGATGATCCCATCATCCTCCTTCTTTCTGAAGGTACTCGAAGGTAAACAAAATGATAAAAAAAAAAAATAAAAAAAAAATAATAATAGCTGGTCTGGATCTTTCATCATGTGTATCTACAGTCCACATAAGTTGGTGATAATAATTATTCATAATTTATTCTTGCACTTTGTTACACTATTAGAGAACTATTGTTTTGTGTGTTTAAACTGAACCATTTTTTTAAAAGGAACAAATAAACCCAACAGAGGAGCAATTGCTCAGTGTGAAATTCCTCTGCTAGTCGGTGGGCACTGGTCGCTACTTGACAAGGATCACCATGGTGATGATATGAGGGGGATAGTTTGTGAGGAAAAGGTTGTTAATTTAAGGGGAACCTTAAGTACGATGGTTGACTGGTCCAGATTCAAGGACAGGGATGAATCACGCAGGCTCTGGTCCCCAGAGTGACCCTCAAGCAGACACAGCCAATGGCTGCAAAGCTCTTAAAAAAACAGCCACTCTGAAAAGACCAGCACTTAGCCTTGGTGGCTGAGGGGATGAGGGGAAGAGACAGCTGAAGATAAAACAAAAGCACATAAAACCCCAGTCAAAGCGCAGAGAGCACTCCCCTTTTTCACAGTGCTGGATCTTTAAACTTGCAGCGTTCCCTGCCATATTAACAAAAACTCACACTGAGCTACAAGCAAAATCAATATCCTCCGCAGTATAAATTCAAACGGACAGGAATCTGCACAGATGGAACAGTCCAACATCAACACCAGCAGCCAAAAACATTTTTTCCCCAACTGCTTGACCTTGCTCACTTTCAGACCAAGGGTCCCCCAGCACTTCTTTCTGAAATAAACAACACCACCCAAAGCAAAAACCTCAAACTTTTCCATAGTTCAAGTTCATAGCTCTGTGACATGCGAACCCTCGCCCCTCACCACCAGCACTCCTCTATTTGTGCCTGTCAAGTGTATGTTGGCGCTGATAAACTGGCACTATTACATTCCACTCCCACACCTCAGTCTCCTGCCATTATATTCCTCTACACTATTTCACGCTCCCTCCTACACTGTTCTCTCCCTGCCAGCTCTCTGTGAGCGCTGCTGACAAAGGGCTTGAGGAGATCAGCATCGCGGCGTCACACACATCTCCGTCACAAACACTTGCACATGGATTAATTTGTCATTTAAATCTGCAGCACCTACATTATTTCCACGGCAGCAATCAATTGGGAGGATGTGGTTGTGTGAGCAGCTATTAGCAAGCTAAAATGATACCAGCAGCGGATGAAGCTGGTGAAGGGACTTTAATCACTATGACATTCTTTGTTCTTTATATATCAGACTGACACAATACATTAATGTCTAGTTTACAAGCTGTGTAATGGTGAGGCAGAAATTACTGCTAGGTGTCAGCAGAATGCCACTGTGTATACGTCCCTTTCTGAATTACGGGTGTTTATTGACCCCATAAATGGCAGTGCCATGAAGACAGGTTGTCAAATGCACAGTACTTATGCAAAACAGCAGATGCATAGCTGGAGAATCGATCGTCGAGTTCTTACACGGCTTAAGGAGGATGTAACAAACAGAAAGCCGGAGATTACTGGGTGGGAGGGGAGTATCCTTGGAGTTCAAAATGAGGGATTTGACATCTCAGAATTGATGTTCGCCACACAAATCAGAGGTTAGAACTGCTTATTGTGCTATTGGCATGGATAGGGAGGTGGTTGGGCCTATAGCGAGCAAAAAGAAAGTTAATTACTATGCTGTGTTTTAGTTACTGTTAGAACAGACTGCATTCCCCAGACAAGGGACTGTGAAAAGAAATAATTCAAGCTCGGAGGCTCGTCGAAATGTACAAAAGAAACTGTCAGGTTTAATTATCAACAGTCAAGTTCTTTGGGGAGGAAAAGCTTGATACTGTGTTTTGATATTATAGATAGTAGTCCTTAAAGTTTAGATACTAGGTTAATATTTCTGAAATTCATCACAGTTGCGGCATTATCATCATTTGTTAAGGTTTTCAATCATACTTCAATGACTATTAGATGACAGGTAGGTAGCCAACAGTCGAACAGACACAGAGTGTAATAATATATAATCCAGACCATTATTTTTAAACAAGGCAACATTCATAAAGTTATCATAGATGGAAAATCCATGTTTTTTCTTGCTGTGAATTGGTTCTTTACCTTAGGTTCTAGCTAGGTTTCTTTCCTAATGTTACCAAACACCACTGTAACATTCTGAAACCTTTTCTGGTCAATCTCTAACTTGCTGCATGTGCAAAGGAAATATATCCAGGCTATCTTTCAGGTTTTGACAGCGAGTTCAAAAATAAACATTACATGTTTTATTATCTCATCAACGTAGCATTTGTGTAGAGTTGGGGGAGAGGGTTCAGGTTAGAGGTAGTTTAGTTGAGCATAAATGCAAAAATAATTATGAACTTGAAAACGACTGAGTGGTGGGTGCTGAAAAAGTTCTTGATACAATTATCTGGCGCCTTGCAACGCTCCCCATGTCCCAGTGTTTAATAAAAAGCTTTACACTGTCTGATCCCAATAGAGGCTCCTTCCTATTTAAGACACTGGGAGTCTGGCAGTTCTGATGCAAGGTTCTTCAGACTGATGTAAGAGTCTTTAGCAGATTTGAAGACAGGCTCTTTCATGAAATCTTCTGAAAGTCTTGTTGGCTTGCTGAATTAATGTTGAACTATACGAATATGAGTCTCCTAAAAACCCCTGTTTGCTTTTGTAGCTACTTTTACAAATATAATGCCGAGACTTCACAAAACATGCAGAAATGATGACATTAATCTTGCTGATATTCAGGAAGAGGCAGTCCATCATAAAAACACAATCTTTTAAATACGACAAACTTTTGATATGGATAAACATAAAAACAAAACAACCTTTTGATGTGTATAGAAAGCATGCCAAGTCTTCAAAATTAAAATCCCCTTAGACCATCAGGGAGCTTTTGAAGCCCTCACCTCATCCTTTGGCCCTCTTTTCTGTTTTTAGTCTCACATCATTTAAAGTTCCCATTACTGCTACAGTTTCTCTCTTCAAAGCTTCAGTCAACAAAAATGGGACAAAACTGCCACTTCTTTAACTAAAAGGAGACATGATCATAATTACCATCAGTCTCATCACCACATTAGGCTCTGTTTCTCTCTTCAACTTAATTAATGCATAATGAGAGGTGCTGATGTGAACATTTCAAATCAATTATGATGCTGAAAACAGTCTAAGGGGAGTTTTTTAAAGCACACAGGAGCCCTACTCATCACTTTTGTTCTTTAAAGTTGCCAGTGTAATGACCTTCGGAGCGTTTTAGTTTTTTTTTTTGCTAGTAAATATGCAGACACCCCTGACAGAAACCTGAATTCTCTATCTGTCTGATTGCATCAGCATGAGGCGCAAGCACAGGTTGCTTCTATAAGGTGCGTAGATTGGCTGTCTTCTTTTTCTGTAAACAGACTGGAAGGATGGGGAGGAGCAAAGAGAAGCTCAGCTTTGCAAAACTAGCTTTAATGTCATGTCTGTTTCCAGAGCTACAACCACCGGGCCTCGGGGCTCGGCTCTCGATGGATGCGGCGCTCATCCTCTCCAGCTTATCGGTATACCTTTCTGACTTCTATCCAAATCCCTGCCTTTCACTGCCAAATCACCTGTCTGTTTTTGCTTACCTCCAGCTTCCTGCACATTGTTATTCATTGCTTCCTTGTGACTCCATCTCAGGTTCACTGTGCTATGTTCCTGTGGCGCTCTTTCCATTTCTTTATCTCATGTATCCATTTCAGTGGCCCCATCCCGCACCCGCCGTCTCACTTTGAGATGATTGCACAAACCCATTTACAGGAAAATCTGAATCGCTGCGTAGCACTCTTTGCAATTCCATTGCTTTTGTTAAATTTCAAAGATCAACAGCTGGCCCTCAGATTGAACAAGCAGTGCCAGCAGCTCTGATTCTCCTTGCAGGACTAATCAAAGCGTTCTGATGGAGCAAGATTCTGGTTATGTAGATTCTACCATTTCACCATTCACATAACCAAATATATATTAAAAAAAACCTGCAATGTGTCCGTCAGCAGGCTGCAAGCTACAAAGACAGTGGAAACAAACCTACAGACACTGAAGTAAGTAATTATGAGTAAGGAAAGGGAGTGTTGAACTGAGGTGGAGAGACAGAGGTGAAAATTAGGGCGATGGTATGCTCAGGTGGCTTAGAGCAGATATTGTACGCCTTATCTATCACCTGCAGGTCTGTGCTTATTATAGAAAGAGGCAAAGTCAGAGCAGAATGTGAGGCAAGTGTTTGAATGCAAACTGTGGCGATGCCCTCACTTCCTCCACGGCACAGAGTGTGGTGGATGAAACAAATTATATAAGCAGAAATAAACATTGGGCTCCTCTGATGTGTTCTAAAGGCCATGAAAATATGAAACTCGCAACCTTTCAACACCTTCTGCAGAGGCAGCTGCAAAAAAATGTGCAGGAGTACATTTAGGTCACCTGTACATAACAGACACATGCAAAGACTATATTAAGATTCATGGTTGATAGGGACTGCTGTAGCAAAAGAGCACCCATAACTGCTCTAGTAAAAATCTGATACTATGAAATAAATATGGTAGACCACGTGAAAAATACTCTGGTGTTATGTAAAGATGTAGACATCTGTTATGTGCTTTGGGCACATTATGATGATTTTTGTCTATTTTTTCTTCGTTTTCTTATAGACTTTAGCTGAATGACCTTTTGTTAATATATTTTGGAGTTTGGATAATTTCTTATATTTGGTCATTTGATTATGTTAATTTGTGGTGCTGTTGGTCCGCCTATAAATAGGCTGGGTTTCGGCATAGGGATCCGCCCTTCCACTCACTTCCGCTCGCTCCACCACATGCAGTATTTCTGTTATCCTTTGTTTGTTAGCTTTTTCATTGTGATTTTGGCCTGATTGGACCGGTTGTCCTGGTTTCAATCTTTCTTTTGCATTAAGTTCTTTATTGGTTTAGTCCGGTACTAGTAGGGGTTTCGACGGCCCTGTTTAGGGTTGGCCCCCTGCTGTACCGTTTTGTTCTGTTTGATCAGCTCACCTGGTCCAACTTTCTGTTAATACTTTTGGGGTATTTTGGAGTATTTCTTTTTTTGGGACACGGAAAACTGAGGGCATTTAACTCTTGTTTTCTTCACAGAAAATCAGAAGCAGCTGAACAAAAAACAAAGTTCAAGAAAGTTTAGGAATAAAATATTTTGTTGAACCCTCATTCTTGTCTCGTGTCCTCAAGTATGTTGTGCCCTTGGTGGACATAACAGCATTTACGCTACAAATTCACCTTTAACTTTTCATATTTCATTTCATAACATCATTTTATCTATTTTGAGAAGGAAATCATACATAGGTGAACTATAGTAACTATTTAATCCAGTACGTTGCACTGATTTTTATTTTGGGACATCGAAATGGGTCAAAAATCCACACCACACTTCCAAAATCCCAAACCTCAATTTAATCATTTAATCATTCTAGGTTAAAATTATTTGCTACTTTGAGTTTGTCGATCATGCAAAATCTAATCAAAAACATTTGTGGCTGCAGCATGACATGTGAAAAGATGATGAAGGGCTATGGGTAGTTTGGCAAAGGGATGTACCGTATTTTGGAGATGACAGTGTTCTGGCAAAAGCTCGTCTTAGTGCACATTTTGAAATAAAACTGCTCGAAGGCAGAGAAGTTTCTGCGTGGCTAGATATGTTTTGAAAAGTGGGTGACATAACTGTATTCAAAGCCTGCAATGTGCGTCATGTATGAGCCACAGCCATTTAAAGAGACCTAATAAAAAACATTATTACAGAGCATAAATAAAACAGTAACAATAGTGTCTCTGCTTTGATAATTCGCTTTGTTTTGCCCATGTAACATAAAGGTTTCTTCAAAGCTAGAACGCTTTGAAGAAAGCTGGATAGCTTTAGTGTTTGCTGAGAGGAATGCCTCTAACAGTTCCTTTGGATGCTACAGTACGAAGATTTGCTGCTGAAGAATACGCTGCAGTTTTCATTCTTCACTTGTAAATAAGGAAATGGAGTGCAGTGGACACAGATACTGATCAATACTCCTTCATCACAATAAAGCTCCATTCAGCATTTTGCGTCTCTGTATTGAGTTGTGGAGTCTGAAAAGCATCGGCTGGTAATGAGGCATTGACTCACTTTGGGTGTCTCTCTCTCACAAAGGCAGAGGAAACCGAATATCTCCAATATTAGGGAGAAAAAAATTCTTAAAGTAATTAGCTAGGGCAAGTAAAACCTAATTTAAATGGTGCTGGATGCCTTGTTTTTATGTCTTATTAGCTTCATAGCATTACTGTTTGTTCAATTACTGTCACAACAATATATCCTTTCTTTCAGAAACTGTTCATTTTTTCCATTTTTAATCACATTTCAGTTGAATATTAACAATGTTACATTTCTAGCTGTGATTGCTGATACCTTATAGACATGTTATGTTTTGTTCTTTTTGAAAACATATTTACAAGCTACCAGTAATCAGTCTGACAACCTCACCATGATGGAGGAGGACGATTTTTATTTCCACATTTGGCTGCTTGTGGATATATGTATGACAAGGTTAGACTACTGGCAGAAAGTACAGCTGAAAAGTTGACAGTAGTCGGCAGCTGTTCTTTTTAATGCCAGAAGAAAATGGAGATCCCAGCCAATTGGATGGCTACCTATAGCAGTGGGTATCTTACCCATCAGTGTGTATACCACTATATGTGTGTGTTTGAGTTGAGCCAGGAAATTGAAGAAAGTTCTTTGTGGAGAAAAGAGTAAAACAGAAGCAGCATATGTCTTTCCTTGCAGGTGATGTTAATTACTTTGAAACACAGACGATCTGTGACGATCTATTGTGATGATCTGTGTTTTCTGTATAGTTATTCTTGAGTTTTTTTGTGTGTTTTAGTTCTGTTTCCCCTGTGAGTCTCTGTGTCTTCCCTGTTGATTGCTCCCAGCTGTGTCCAGTTCCTTTGATTACCCTCCCAGTGTATTTAGTCCCATCTGTCTCTTGTCGGATCCTCGTCGTGTTATGACGTTGAGTCCGTTTCCCTGTGCCGCCCCTGTTGGACTCTTATTTTTGGATTCTTCATTAAATCATTGTTTTCATCTACATCCTAGTCTGCCTGCGTTTATCCTCACCCTCTGCAACCAATAAATCATGACACGTATAATACATCTCCAATAAGATGTAACCGGGATTCAGATGATGGGAACATTAGATGTCAATGAACACTGCCTTCTCAATTTAATAATTGTATCTATAGTTTATACAGAGTTTTACTGCCATCTACTTTGCAATATGCTGCAGAGGTTCACCTAAGATATTTAAGTCAATTACAACTTGAGTGAATGTTACACATATACCTAGTATCACAATTTCCATTTGGAGTGTTGCCACTAATGAATTATGAAAAATGATTATCGATTGACTATGAAACAGAAACTATGAGATATATTGGTTTTATGTGATCAGAGCCCCTTCATATGTTCGCCATTGTCTTACAGTATATGATTGTTGAAAAACTGCAGACACTTGGTAAAATGGTTTCCCTTTTTCCACTTTTCTATAGAGCTCAAATTTGTGTGTTCAGTGATTATGACTAATCCTGTAAACAGATTTTCCAACATGAGCTGTAGATCTCAACAGCTCCTCCAAAGGCAACCTGGCCTCCTGGCTGTTTTTCAAATAAATGGTCTATGTTGTCCTTGGGAAATTTGAAGCTGTTTTTCACTTTTTATTTTTAGATAGTTGATAATAAAATCTTGGTGTATTGCGTCTCCTTAGATTTGTTCTTGATTTGCCCATAGTGCTCATTTGTCCTCATGGTACTTTTGTTTTTACTAATGTTTTCTAGTAAACCTCTGGGACCCTTAGAGAAAAGCCATATTCACAGAGTTTAAATTGCATACAGATTTCTGTGTACACATTTTTTTCCAAGGGTATCATATTACAAGGGCGTGAATGCATATGCATGGCACGCTTCCAGATGTTAGCAAGGAATATTGAAAATCACATATAGTTTAATTCTGCTTCTACACAAAATCCCATTACGTCTGTGGTTGTAAGATGACAAAATGTAAAAAAGGTTTAAGGATTATAAATAGCTTTGCAAGGTACAGTATGTTCCTAATCAGGCATAACCAGTGTGTTTGAAGAAAAAGGCAAATCAAATTGCTTGAAAATAGTTTCAGCCTTCTTCCTGCTGCAGTTCAGAGTTCGTTATTACCATCAATCTTATGCTGATTATCCTTGCCAAGGTAGAGTTTCCATTTCAAGTTTTGTAAAAAAAAAAAAACAAACCCAAAGATTTGCATTCATATTTCCTATGCATGAATGTTTTCTTCGGACATTTGAAGACCTACCTGCTGTGGTCAGGCAGAGCTCCTCATCACTGTTGTCCATACAGTTGTCCTGGCCATTGCAGAGAAAGCTTCGGTCTACACATCGGCCGTTTCGACACTTGAAGCGAGTCTCTGAGCACAGGAGGGGGTTGCCTGCTGTGGTAGAGAAAGGACAGGTGTCAAAGGTCAGCACTTTGCTCACAGAAGGTCTTAGAGACTACATTTCTATTCAAACTGGCCACAAACAGGAAAAAATTTACGACAGACCTGAATCACGTTAAATATAAACAAATAATCTACAGGAAGAATTGCAGGTTTTTTAAAATTTATTTTCAGCTTCTTCCCAACCTGCACCATTTTATTCTGCTAAAATAAAATAAAACTGAGCCTCTCACCAGATGACCACTGGAGCTGGGCTCCACCCCCACTTCCCCTCGGGACTTTGAAAGGATAAGCGTGTTCAGATAATGGATGGAAGAGGATACTATCATTTGATGGGCATTTTTCTTTTTGAAAATGAAAAGAAAAATGAAAACTTGTTCATGATTTGATTGATAAAATCTGATGAAAAGTTAAATCCAGAGAAAAGAATACAATCATGCCAAATCCCACTCTGAGCCACAACTCCTTTTTAACTCCTGCTCATCCCTTTTGTCTTCGTTCTAATTCTTAAAAGGAGGCATAATCACCTTCTGAGAATTTTCACACAATTACACAGTTGTGACGCAGTATTTGCTGCGAGCATGGAGCAAAGCTCCTTTAAATGGAACGATTAGATGGTTGAGTGTGAGCGCTGCAGGCAAAGAACATCGTCTTTGACAATGGCGAGTGATAGAAGTGATTCTCAGAGGGAAAGCAGTGAAGCTGTTCTGTGAGAAGAAACTTTATTGGAAGTCATGCAATTCAAACGAGTGGAGATGACTTGACTTTTTTCAAATAAAGGTAACAGAATTGGAAGTGTAAACAGTTCTACATACACCAGGATAGATTTTACCATCAAAAATGCTACTAATATATGGGACATGAGAAAAACAATGTGGAAATACTTAAGGAATATAGGTTAACAGAACAGTAAATGTAGAGCACAAAAGTTAATACTTTTTAATCAGGATTTTACTTCCTTATAGCAAATTTACTGTCAGAACAGGGTCAGATTTCTAAATAATAAAAATAGTTTAAAACCATTATGTCTACAGGATTAAGCGATGCACAACCTAATATGACAAAATGTTGTCAGATTCCTCCTTGTCTGTCTTAATTTGACCTGGAAGTGACAAGTGAAAAGGTGATCCTCTGGGAAGTACTTCAAGAAACCACAAGTATTACAAATTCAAATGTTCTTAGCTGAAGACTTTATCTTTGTTCTGCTTCAAAAGTTTCTTCTGAAAGTTCAAAAGATTCAACTCTGGATTTAAGTCTGTAATCTAAAAAGAACAGTTTCTCCCTGGAAATGTGTTCAACTGAGGATACCTTGACCTCCTGGAAGACGAGTGAGTCTGTCTTGTTGATTTTGATTAATTTAAAATCCAATGTACAGTAGAGTGTATAAAATTCTTGCCACATTTCTGTTTTATTACAATACACAGAAGTAAAATGTTAGTGGACTAACCTTTTACTACTTAGTAAGTTTAAGTTAAGTAGAAAGTCCTTTAAAAGAGAGATCTGCTTCTTCAGTTGTGCTGCTAGGCAAATAGTACGTCACACCAGTAACACAGTTTGCACAATTAAGGTGTGACATTTTGCAGTTTTTAATGGAAAAGTCACCAATGTTTAAACTTAAGTGTTCCAGAAAGTTTGCAAGAATAAGATAAAGATAAATATTTAATATCTCCTGAAAGCTTGTATAAACGCTCAGAAGAAAAATCAATGTCAAAAGAGAGTCCAGATTAAAATGAATACAGCCGTGTTTTTAGATATTAAATCAAACAAATTATAATGGTTGCAAAAATCTTGAGTTTTGCTTTTATTAATGACAGCAAATGACAAGCTTTAACAATAGCTGCATATTTGTACACCCTACAGACCCTTTTTGCAAAAGTTGGAATATCTGGTGGTTAACCGATCTTGTTTGATACATTAATTTATCATTCCTCCATCCCTGACAGTCAGATGCTATGCATTAAAAACATCAAAATTGTGATGTAGTATTTTTGTAAGCATAGGCCTGGTCCAATAAATAAACCCTATAAACTTTACTGTCCAATACACTAATTCTTTCCTCATTTACACAAAATTAAAATGATCTCTGACATGGAATTACAAATAAACTTCATCACTCAATCTTGCCATTCGGTCTAGAACTCCCTTCACAAAGTGAAATTGCACCTTTCTGGAAAATTACTAGTGTCTATCACCACCTTAACACTCTCCTCAGATTTTGCAAAAGTACTATTCAAATATCTCATGCCAGGAAGCCAAATTTCTGGGCCTCTCTCACCCATAAAGTGTAATGACCCAAGGTTGGTACATCTTGGAACATACTATAACTTTTTGTGACTGTGGCCTGGAAGCATATGAGTGTTGCTCAGTTTGGACACCACGGTGTGAGAGACTCACTGCAGTTCTCCTCGTCGCTCCCATCAGGACAGTCGCTGAAGCCATTGCAGCGGAACCTTCCGATGATGCAGTGGACACCATTAGCACAGGCGAAGAATGTGGAAGCACACTTTGATTTGACCTTAGCTGTCAGGACAAAGGGAGTCAGGAGACATGTTACAAAGAGGGACAAAAGATTAGACTGTGCATAATAAGCAGATGTAACTGCAGTTTTCAATGTGCTGCATCCTATTTTGTAGCAGTTTTACAAAAGAACTACCCAAAGAAGTCAACTGGGTTTTCTTCAAGGTTTTATGTCTATAAAGCAATTTGCAGAAATACTCTATTTCCAATTGAAAACTCTGAACCTGACATAAATAATATTCAAGGTCTAAACTTCAGAACAAATGTGTTATAGAGACACTATTAGACTACTATTCACCACATACTTTCTCATAAGGTTTACCTTCACTTTCAAACAAAAATGACACAAAAGGATAGGTCTGCACACCAGTAACCAATAGGTGAAACAAAGTTACCAGCAAAGACAAAGAGAGCAAATTGCGTGGGAGAGTGTTTGTATAGATCCCATCATCGATCAGCCTAAGTAGGCCATGGGTCTTATCTCTGACGACAGGCCTGAGACTTGAGTGACAAGCCTGTAGAACATCAATGCTCGCTGGACTCAGTTTAGCACAAACCCCATTAGCTTTTAGCTCATCTTGATCTTCCCTGGGAGGAAGAAAAAACCAAACAAAAAAAATGTGTGGGCAGGAAATAATAGCATATGGGTAAGTTGACTGTAGCAATACTGGGCTGTTGAGGCCTGAACACAAAAGTAAAATAGATAAAAGACGTTACTGCTACTGTTTTTACAAAGTCTTCTCGTACATCTCCTTTGCTTTGCTCCGGTTGCTGTTAGACTGCTTCGAAGTTATTCTCCTCAGGTACAAAGGCTTGAAAAAGTACTCCTATCTGTTCAACTTTAAAACCTTTCCTCGTGTCACATCCAAAACCGTTGAAATATTTTTATCTTATTGCTTTGGGTAGGTCTGTCAAGTATAAAACCACTTTAAAGATTTACACAAAAAAGTGCATAATCGAAAAGTAGGGGGTAAAGTGATGCATAGTTTTCAAAACTTTGCAAATAAAAAGTGTGGAAGTCATTTGCAATCACTCCCCTTTCCTCCAATGCTCCTAAATAAATTCCATTGAAACCGTTGACTTCAGAAATCGTCTTATGAGCAAATAAAGCCCACCTGCATGTGATTTAACTTTAGTGTAAATACCACAGTTCAGTGAAGGCCTTAAAGTTGTTAGACCAAGTAAAAAAGAGTAAGAAGAAACAAAAATAAATATCTTTGGTCAGCATGTTAAATGTGTGAAAATCAACATGGTTCAGACCTAAATTCATCTCAGAACATTTGGCAAGACCTAAAAACCGATCGTATGCAAACACTGTACATTCTTAGGATGAGTTATTTTGCAAAGAGAGGGCAAGATTTCAGTCTCTACAAACTGGTACAGAGCTCAGACGTCTTGCAGATGTAGGAAAAACATGGCTCTACAAAGTATTAAATTAGGAGAGGCACTGTAACAATCTACAACTAAACATTTTATACTTTATTTGTAAAAATTACACACTATTTTGTATGGGTCAAGCTCATAAAAATCCCAAGTAAAACTGAAATAATACAACAAAAAAAACACATGAAAGGATTAAAAGTATTCTGATGTCTATAAAATAGAAAAAAAAGTTGAAAGAGAGAAAAAGTTAATTGCCAGCCAATAAATCTCAAAACAACCCACAAAGTATTGTGTGTATTGTATATTCTCTTTGTTTTCTGTACTGAACACAAAGGGTGGAACTGGCCTTCTCATAGGCTGGCAAAGGGTTGTCTCAAATGCCAGGGGCACACATATTTCCCTGCACAATATACTTTGGCAGACTGATTTATGAGCTCTTTCAAGCCGGGTATATCAGGGTGAGGGGAAAGGACGCATAACAACCACATTGGTTTTGGAGTGTGCATCCCTGGGATGAAACGTAATCCGCTGGATGCAGGAGGAAAACCGGATAGCAACCAATCTATGTGTATGTTATCTAGGGAGTCTTTGTTTACCTGCATGGCGGAAGCTCTGCTCAGCCAAATCACATTTAGCATGCTGTATCACATTCATTAGAGCCAGCGGAAGAAAAATAGACAAGCTTCAGGGCTGTAGAAGAAGCCAAAATAAAATAATGATAATAAAAATACACACTGCTGCAGAAGAGTGTGGTTAAAATTAATTTAGCAAAAGAAAAAATAAACATCATTTTTTATTCCCTATCTGCATTTATTTAACATTTGCTCATCAATGTTTTTTTCCTGAGAATTTCATTGTGTACTTGTCAGCTAAGATTGAAACTCTGCTTTCACGCAAGTTTGTCTCTCTCTATTTTTGGTGCTCTGCGAGCTTTGCTAAAAGAAGTGTTTTCTGCAACAAGCTTTGTCAGTCATTTCCTCCCTCATCTGAATCCTCATTACCGCTTTAACTGCTGGCTACGATTCATCTCAGTCAATGTTTGCGCTTCAAATTAGCTCAAAAGTCAAACGAAGGGCAAACTCATGAGTTGAAAGCTGTGGGTGGGAGACGCAGAGCCCATCGGAAGGATAAACTTAATGTGCTTAGCTGTATTTTGTGGCTTTTTCGCCATTTATAGCCTGAGCCAAGTAGTTTTGAGAGCAGGAAGTTAAAAAAATAATTACATGGAGAAAGCAGAGGGTAGAAGACATGCCAAAGATAAAAACCTATTAACTTTTGACTTTTATTTTATGAAAGTTTACTGGTTCAATAGTCCTGAACTTTGGATGTAAACACTGCTGTCTACCCTGATATTACCGACAATCAGTTCTGTTCCACCTTGCTCATAAACCTTTGTGCAGTTTCTGCTTTACTGATGCCAAATATTCCTCTATTCCGCTCACCCGTTTTTTTTTAGAAGTTGTTTACAAAAATCAGGCAGAGTGTTGGACTGCTTCCAAACTTTGCTCCTATGTTCAGCTAAGCAGCACAAATGAAAACGAATGAGGTTAGCAGTTGAGCTCATTCCTTGAGGAAAGACCATCACTAACAGAAAAGCATGGCAGTTTCATAATAAAACACACAGCTGGTGGACACACACCCACACACACACACACACATGCAAACATAGAGGCAGAGAAACAGATAAGTCTGTCCATTGTCTCTGTTTTACTACTTGCTACTGAAAATGCCTTTAAGCTTCGTCAACTGAAATAACTTTGTCAAAATCCACAGCTTTTGTTTGGTATTTATATCTATATCCCACGTAAATAAAAACACTATACTGTACAAGTGTTTATCGAGGCATTAGAATATCACCAAGAAGTTAGTTTAAGCCAATCAAATTAAAATAGCAACTACTTGTAATGTTATTGGGTTAATGGAGGTTATTGTGATGACGTACTTAAGGCAGAGTATCGGAAAGAGCAGGAGCTTCTTAAAGAAAAAGGCCGAATTACAAGGTGTTAATTGCAAAGTCAATTATCTTTTAAGTCATGTATGATCCATCTGTAGCATTTTTCTACAACTGAAGGTAACACAGTTACTTCATTATGCTATAAAATGTCACTATGTGCCTGGAAAATACATATATCTACCTCTTTAATAATTGATTTTAGCTGATCTACATTATTGGACATGGTGTCACTCATCTTCTTGTCAAAAATCCATAGATTTTCCATTGGGGTTAGTCCAATCATTTTGCTGTTAATGGTCACTAACCAAATACTGGTACTTTGGACCGTTTGGGTACCAAGTTCTATAGGAAAATATAATCACTATCTTTCTAAAACTTGCCAAAAATGAGAGGAAAAGCAGCTGACTTTGGACTTGATAAAATACAGAGCAATATCAGCAGATAACATGGCTCCCCAAATCATTACAGACTGTGGAAACTTAACAATGGACCAACTTGGATTCTGTGCCTTCCTTTTCTACTTGCAGACCCTGGGACATTAATCTCAATACTCTGGAGATGGCAGTAACCCCTGTTGCTTGTACAGCATTGTATACCAATCACTTTCCTTCCCCTAAACTTTCCAGTAATGGGCTTAGATACAGCAATGAGAGCGGACAGCTTCCTTCTAAATAAACTTTTGTGACTTATCCCCATTAAGAGGATGTGAGGAGTGTCTGCTGGATACCTGTGGAATCAGTAGTCATCCAGATGATTGGACAGGTCAACATATAACATTTTTGGATTCCAAAATCTTTATTTTATTGTTTTTTTATATAATGTTTTAAAGTTCTGAGAAAACAGTTTTGCCGTTTTGTTAACTCTAATATAACAAAGCTAAAATTAACTGAAAAAGTTTGTAATTCTGTGCAATACATTAGTTTCATTTCTAGATTTGAATCACAGAAAATGTTCTTTTCAGAAAAACTCAACTTTATTGAAAGATAACCGAGAGATAATTTTACTCTCAGGTGGATAAGTGAACACAGCAGAGCACGGGATCTTGAATACAAACCAGATATTAATCCTGAAGCCACGGGGGGAATGAAAGCAAAGAACAATATTCTGTTTTTGCTTTGACCAAGATTATGTAAAGACTAATTTTTATTTCCACACTCTG
Organism: Micropoecilia bifurca; assembly: GCA_903067075.1. NCBI lineage: Eukaryota > Metazoa > Chordata > Actinopteri > Cyprinodontiformes > Poeciliidae > Micropoecilia > Micropoecilia bifurca. The sequence continues at coordinate 41,842 of CAEGAF010130730.1, forward strand.
AAAGGTAAAGCAAAGTCGCAGGTGTTCTATGTTAGAAATGAAAATTAGTCTTTACATAATCTTGGCCAAAGTAAAAACATAATATCGTTGTTTGCTTTCATTCCCCCCGTGGCTTCAGGATTAATACCTGATTTGAATTCAGGATCCAGTGCTCTGCTGCATTCACTTATCCACCTCTTTTCCCTCCAACCCCCACAGCCTTGCCCCGAGACACACACACACACACACACACACACACACACACACACACACACACACACACACACACACACACACACACACACGCACATACACACATACACATCCTCCCTTTTCTTTCCCTCCTTGGTTCCTCCAAGAAAAGAATAACTTTCGATACAGGTAAGCTCGGTCATGGTGCATGATTGACAGAGTGTGGAGAAGGCCTGCGAGAAGAGACTAACAAGAAAGAAGGCACGAAGAGCAGAGGAACGAGATAATAGAAAGCGAGAAGGAGTGGAGACAGCTGAGGACATCAAAGGATTCTCTGACCTTGCTGGGCATTTCTGAGGGGGAAAAATCAATAGGTAATGGAGTCGCAGTGTAAGCAAGAACCAAATGGGCAGTTTCACTAGAACAAGCCCTGCGATCAAAATAATCACTCTGTCCATTTTTACTGTCTATGCCTTATAAATGCACTGTAAAGCAGAGAAGCCTTTTGTAGGAGAAATTACAATATAGAGCTTCCTTCAATTCCAGGGGAAAGCATTCGTTGGCCACTGGCATTCTGCAAATCTATCAAGCTTCATGGTAAATGATACAGCAATTCTTGTTTGTATGCCATGCAGCAACGGCATGAAGAAGAATGCTGTCATAATTTACCAGCTTCTGGTAAGAAAAAAAGAAAAAGAAAAGTGGAGCAAAGGAAGGACAAACCTAAAAAAAACATAGTGTAATTTATCAGATCCGCGAACCAACACAATATTCATCATACACAGAAAATGGCAACACAGTTAAACAGACTAATTTTGGTTGTTTCTATTGAACAATAGTTTTCTTAAAAGAAGAAAGACACTTTTTTTCAACGGTTTAAAGATTTCAAAGCAATTACTTTTGTTAATTTGTGACTATTGATGTGACAAATTAGCAAGACGAAAAAGAAAAAAAAGACAGACAAAGCAAGATAAAAACTGAAAGCATGATACTGGGAGTCTAATAAATATTTCATCCTTGTTCCTTCGTATTAATTACAGTCGGTCATTGATCAGAAACGCATTAAGGGAATACAATCCACCAGACATATCATGAAACCTTTCTTTGATTTTCAGGCTTTCCCTTATATTAATGTTTTTTATTTATCTATCATACCTTCTTTGTCTCAGTTTTTTCTCTCTCTTAGTACAAAACAATATTTGCACAAGTTTCAGAATCATAATTTCCAAAGTTAAACTCCCTTTTTCCTTAATAATGAGTTAAATAGTTTGTATTAATCAACTTTTATTATATATTAACAGTTGCTTTGCAGCTGTCTATATTGGCACTTAATTAGTAGGGCAAACCAGCTTTTCCTTTTTAGGAAATTATACTTGGTTTGACCATCACTTACTCATATAAATATGTAGACTGATGAAATCTATACTTGATTTTTCCACACTGAGCAAATATCTTTCCTTTTATTCCTGCTTATCTGCTTTCTGCAGCACATTCCGGTGGATGTCGAGGTGTTCAAAGGCCAGAAGAGATATACAAAGATATAAGTTCTGCATCTGCCCCAGTGTTGTTTTCCCAGTGGAACAGAAACCCTCCAAAGAGGCTCCAAGGATACATCCAATAAATCCATATTACAAACACATTCTGCAAAACACTGCTTTAGATGTAGTCTGAAGAATAAAGAATAGTCTTTATTCTACTTGTAAAAACATTAATATTTTTTATGGTCTTTTTTCACCGATAGTGGCCTTTATTTGATCATGAAGCAAAAGGAAAGTAGGTTGTGAGAGAGGCATGTAGCAAAGGTCAACAGGTAGGGACTCAAACCCAAGACTACTGTGCAGAAGACTGAGGTCTCCATACAATGAAAAAAAAACAAAAACAAAAAAACGCTTGAATCTGTCCTAATCTCACTTCTTGTGGAAATATTGTCATATTCTTGCCTTTGGGGTTGAATGTAGTGCCACACTCCTAATTGGGGATTGTTGAGAAATCAACAATTTTCCAAATAATAACTTTAGTGGGTGTCCCTATTGATTTATCACTCTTGCAGTTTGGAAATGCTCACTTAAGATTGGAGCATAGCTTGAGTAGGTTAAGCTCAGTATTCTGGTGGTGAGAGTTGGTATGGTAATGAGATTGTAAAAGCTGTGTGTTGCTTGAACAAATCAGTTAATACTTTCAATTTCAAACATGTTTTACTCTCACGGGTCACACAGCTGGCTCATCAGTTGGTAGGTTGAGCTTATAAACATGCACCCTCTACCAGCCTTTCATTCTTAGTCCAAAGGATGTGATTTAATTTTTTTTCCCAAGGTTTCCTATCTCAATCAGTCTGTATGCATCTTTCCTATGAGAACTGTTGCCTGCTGTTATCTCCTAAAGACAGCAGAGTGAAACCAGAAAAATAGAAAAAAAAGAAAAAAAACAAACCTTTTGCTGCTGTACATCAACACTGACTGATTGCTAGATTTATCCATGAGTGTCATTTGGCTCACCTGAAAAAATAAATAGCTACTCAAAAGGCAAATGTCTGAATACGGAAAAAATCCCAGCAAACTTTCCTCGGATTAAGAGAGTGTTAAAATTTCATGTCGTGGCTGCTGTTCTTATCACACAAACACACCCTGCTAATTTTGACAGTCCTTTCCCTTTACATGATGAGACTGCTAAAGGACTGCAGCATGTAAGCTTTGATATTTTAATTTAAGGAAAAAAACACCTCAGCATTCTTTAGCACGTTCCACCCCTGCTGTTAAGCAGTACTTGCTGCTGTTGATAAGCATTTAGAGGCTCTTTTCAAGTCAATATCTCAAAGGAAGCCAGTGGAGGTCAGTACACAAGGAAAAAATAAAGTAGCCCAATTGCTTTGGCTCCAGGCTCAGGCTTGTGTTTTTAACCCTCAAAATGATAATGTAGAAATAATCTTTAATATGATCAAACAGATATCAAACAGAGGATTTTACTTAGCTCCTAAATGTTACGTCAATATAATTACATCAATAAACAGGGAAGCGAGGAATCGAAACTCTCAATAATTACAACCCACACTGTTAGGAAGCAGACACTTTGAAACAAATAATACTGGAGGCACAAACCTACTGAGGCACAAACCTCAGTAGGTTTGTGCCTCCTACTGAGTGAGATAATTTACAAAAATACAAAATAAATAATCACATAATTTTAAAAAAAAGATGATATCTAAGTAAACTAAATAACACAAAGCTGGATGATATTTGGATAAACCCACCCAGGTCATCAGCTCATATTGCCAACATATCGCAATGCAATAATACATTTGAATTCTTTTCAGAAACTTAACCCACAGGAGTTATCTCTTGGCAACTGCCCTATGCAGTATGTTGTTTTTAAACCTTTATTGTATTTATTTATTTACAGAAATCCAAAAATGTGGCATATATACTCAGGCCTTCTCAATCAGTAATTTTACAACAATCACAGTTGTAGGTCTTACGGAATTTGTTTCTATCAACATTAAACATGTAGAAAATGACATCTTTGCCTCTTCTCTGTAAAATAAAAGGAGCTCAGTCAGACTGGATGGAAGATCTTGGAGAACATGAATTTCAAGATTGCCACAGACCCTTTACCTCAAAGAAACCTCATTGATTATTTTGTTCCATGTCAAGTACTATCGTAATTTTGAAAGGTGAACTTTCACCCCAGTCTTAAGTCTTTGAGGTTTTCTTTCTGTACTGCCCTGTAATTAGCATCATCCATCTTCCCATCAACTCTGGTATACTACTCTACCTCTGCTGGTGAAAAGCATTCCATTAAATGATTATGTTAGTACCACGTTCAAAAGAACAGGTTGATTTGGTTAGGACATTTGATTCACCTGTTTTGCATGTAGGTTAAAAAGAGTTGAATCTGGATTCATCTGACTGGGTTCCATATTATCTTTGTTGCAAACACTGCTTGTAGCAAACCATGGGTATGTTGTATGCTCTGAATTTTAATTAGAGATCAAAAAAAGGGGTTTATTATCTTTACATGCCACAGTTTCATGATTTTTATTTCAAAAAAAGATTTAAAAAGCATAACCTTTTCCCCTCCTGCTTCACAGTTATGCACTGGAGTGTTGGTATAAATATATATTCTATTTAAATACACTAAATGTTGGGACATGAATAGATTTTTTAAAACCAGAAGGGGTATAAATGTGCTTGCACAACACTGTCTGTAACTGGTGAGACATGAAAGTAATTTCCCTTTATCAAGATCCAGTTTACAAATCTTAAAAATGCCATCTAAATTTTAAACACAGTCATGGCTCCAGCCACTGAACACTGTTTAGCCTTTGCAGAAACTTAGCAGCCAGTGAGCAGCCATTTGTTAATGTCATGGTGTTCTTATCTTTTGTCTCTGAGCACTGCTGGTCCCACTGATGGTCAGAGAAGTAAAAGCTGAACTTTTACAGATGGATGTACATGGTGCGTTCTGAACACATGAATTCTCCCACACAAAGAGGGCATGACCATGGCCTGCAGGTCTGCTTCTTCTGAACAATCACTGCTTTGAAAAGTGCCTCTCAGTCTTTCTCTCTCTCTCACTGTCCAAGACCCATTTTTACAAGGGCCTACGTCTTTGATTCCCCTCGTCTTGCTGTATGCATCATGTCCACTCCCACTTTCGGCCCTGCAATGTTTCTGCTGTCTTGCTTGCTCATGCCTTGCTCAGACAAGGGCAAAGAGGCTAATCCTGGCTCTGAGGCCCAGTAAGCTCAGTCAGCTCTCCCCCTTCTCTCTTCTGTCAGCAAACATTTCATCTGACACTCTCCTAGGCCAGTGTTATGGACACCAAGGAGCAGGATAGTACTTTTGACCTCTTTGTGAGGAATTATTCAGGACCATGCCCTCCGCCTCAGGTTCCCTTGATCATGCCAACAAATATTTTAATGATTCTGTTCCAGCAAATAATGCAGCTAAACGTTTGTGTTGGTGTTTTCCACAGAAGGTAGTGTATTGTGCCAGACTGGCTTTTTTCATTACTACCTCAGTAGTTTAAAGTACTCTGAGTTGAATCTACTCTGTGAGGTGAAAAACTCTGCAGCCTATTGAATGGTCTGAAAGAAGCTCACTTTCAGGCTTACGTGACTATACAGCTATCACAACACTTTCGTCAGACACAAACTTGCTTTCCGATTTTCCATCTGAAGAAAGAAGTCATGTCTAAAAAATAAGCACACAGTTAAAATAAAAAAAATGACAAAAAAATCTGAGCTCAGACTGACAACATCTGACGTTGTGCCTGGATAGCATATCCATAAGCAAGAACTCCAACTCCCACAGTCAGTTTATTAAACCAATTTATTCATGACTTGTTTTTTTATCCTTCTGTTGTCAGGAGGTGAGCTCCACAAGGACGCACAAAGTTATATATATATATATCTAGATATATATATGAAAAGCTCCAGGTACAGATTCAACCAATTATGGTCAATTCAAACACACACAAACCCAAACACAAAATGTTTTGGTTTTTTTTTTCCATTCTGAGTCACTGAAGCTTCACATGGAGTGATACATGGCTGATCCCACTCAAGTGAAGTGCCTTCCAAAAGGATTAATTCCCCCTGAACTGTTATACATTTTGTCTAGTTACCACCACAACATTCGGAGAATTAAGATTATAGACCAGAGATGACTATTTATGTGAATAAAAATTTGAAAACCGTGTCATCCAGTTGCAGTCACTCCCCTCGGTCAATACTTGACAGAATCACCTCTTGCTACGATAACATCTTTTGATGGTTTTCATTCCATTTCTTTCAGGCAAGTTCTTTTTGGGCGTGAATGGAGAACATATGTGCATAGCAATTTTCAGATTCTCAATTGGAGTGAATTTTTATGCACCTCTTAAGGAAGAACAGCCTCACAAAAAGTGATTTTGATCTAATCTGTCAAAAGCACCTTCTTCCACATGTTGGCCAGCTCCTACATGACTTGTAAACGTTAAATGGAGCTTTTTCAGTTGTTTGATTTTCTTCCCTCTTCTACAAAAGCAAGATGTGTGTAGCACACAGCTAATACATTTCTTGTCAACAGATTCTCACTGGAGCTGTGAACTCATGTTAGCTGCTTCTCTGATTAATGTTTCCTTGCCCAGCCTGTCAGGTAAGGTGAACAGCCATGTATTGAAGTTTCTTCAATACATCAGATCCTTTCCATTTTCTTATGAAAGATTAAAAGCACCTCCTGAGAAGTTTAAAGCTTGGGATATAGTTTTATAAACTGACCAACATAAATTTTTCTCTTTGAACTGTGTGGTGTGTTTCTTGGTCTTCATGTTGCTATTTGTTCACACGTAATCTCCAACACGCCTCTGATCTCCTTACAGAACAGCTGGATATATACTGGATCCTCCAACTTCATGGTATTGTATGTATCACAATCCTGATGAAATAAATTAAATTATACAGTTATAATGGGACAATATGTGAAAAGGTTTAATAGGTTTAAATGCTGTTGCAAGGTACCATTACTGTGAATTAGCAACACGAGGACTATGAAGAGAGAAAAGGTAATCAACTGTGAATGTACCAAAGTCACCAGATAAGCTTCTGTTTGAAATTTGGCTAAACCTTCAAGAAAAAAAATGTTCTCAAAGGTTTTATCTTGCTGAGAAATTCCAGTCTTTCTCAGCAGGATACTAATATTGCATCCTTTAACGTTACATGATGATCGCTTTTCCCAAAGTATGAAATGAAAAACTTTACTTGCATGACTCAAGCTGATCTTTTTCCCAGAAGGAACCTGAAGGACACACTAACAAAAGGTGGAGGTTAGTCTTGTGTTGGTCAATAAACATTCTTGACTGTTCAAGACACAACTCAGCAGACTGGAACATTTGTGATGAATAATAGATCGAAGGTGGAAAACTGAGTAGAGGTTTTTTGCTATTCACTTAAAAACCTCAGCACAGGCGTTAGCGTAGGCATTCAGATAAACAAGAAGGCACAGACAAACTTTACATTTGAGGTAAAGCGACTGTTGTATGAATGTATGAAATCTTTCACCGAGTATATCTACCAAGGTTCCACTGTGCGTTGATCCATCTCGCAGGCCTTATGCGGCTTATTAGGCTCATTCATCTCTGTGAGTAAAAGCTTCAAAGCTTATTGAAATTAAATAGCAATACTGACAAAACTACCAATGGTGTCATTTTCAAGTGTCAAAACCATGTGAAAGTCATATTTTGCTTAATATGCAAAAGGCTTGATTTTAAAACCGACATTGAGTTAATGAGACAGCAAAATGTAATCACATTTGACCTATAGTTGAGGCACCGTAGTATTCCTTGGGTCTGAGACAGCCACCTCAGCACAATCTGCTGCCTAATGGGCTAAAGAGGATCAACTACAGCTGTCTTCTGGTCCAAATGCTTGCGGTAAAATTTGACACTGATTTGGAAAAAACTTACCATACGAAATATATATGTTCATGCACAAAGCGCACTCTTGTGTTGCTCTTGTGTTGCTCTTGTGGTGGACTATGACAGATTCTCCTGGACTTTAGTTCTGGTACGATTTTGAAATTCCTTTTGTAAGCAATCTGTTTGTATTCACCTTCCTGCCTGCTCCTTTGCACCCAGCTCTCCTTACCCTTATATGATGTGAATATGTTGCTGAAACTGCCAAAATGGTTTGCTTCTTTAAACTTTGATCAACCAAGTTAAATATGCAACATCAAACAACAATCAATATAAGCATAAGCTGTACTGCTAGATTGAGATGGATTTGGCAAGTTTTTTATAGATGCTCTGAAACATGTTCAACTCTACACCTCCACTATTGGATTTTTCTTACAAATGTGTCATTATTTCAAGGACGTCAACAACTAAGGATTCGTTTCTACTGATTTGCAATAAAATAATGGGTATTGGAAATATTCAGATCGAAGCCCTCATCACATGTTACGTAGGGAAAAAAAATGTAATATTTTAATATGTGCAAAGGTTTTCCAACATCTGAGAATGACTTAAAGTCAGGCCTTTTCTGTAAAGTATGATCAATGTCACTTTAAATCTTGACTGACTATGAAAACATTATGTTGGAACTAGTTTTGTTCACTTCTTAGTTTGTAAATTATTGTGTCACAGTAAAATATACTTTTCAAAAACAAGCTTCAAAGCAAGTCAAGTCAAAAATCAAAGAGTTCTTTAATTGGGACCTGTATTTCTTTGTTTATTTAATTGCATGTTTTTAATTAAAAATGTCTCGTAAAACATTATAACTTTTATGTAAACGCCATCCATATGGCTTTGACAAAACCTCTGAGAAACATTTCAGATTATAACACCGTGTCTCAGAATAATTTGTTAACAATGAACTGCATGGAAGTGGCTCAGGAAGGAGGGAAATGGCAAGATTTCATCTGATCTGCAGAGATCATTTTGAGTCAAGTTGCTATCAAGACCCAAGGGTCTTTTTGATGAGGAGTCAGAACTCAAAAATGATTTCCAAGTCCAAATATTATATCCTGCCAAGACCTGAATACCCTATAACTACAGCTATGATGGGAGTAAGGCAGAAAAACCTATAATGAGAACAATCTGTCCAGTTAGCCCTGCCATTCCTGTACTTGAAGTACAGCCTATGCTGTAAACATCAATACAGCCGACACCATGGGGAAGGACTGCATCTCTGCAGCCAGAAAAAGACATTTTGTTCAGGCAAATGATTTCTTTAGTTCTGTGCATCACTTTGTATTTGTATGTTTCCCACAACTCAATGTCCTGCATGACAAGTATCTATAGAACAAGTTTTAAAAGACAAATGTGGCTTATGGGTGGTAATCAAATAGAAAACATTCAATCAGGAAGACAATCAATGTTTGCTTTAGCTCTGCCATCCATGAATGCAGGCATCATAGTTCCAGAACCATCGGAGTCAAACTAAATTACGTAAAGTGGGACCCTTCAGATCTCAGACCCTCACTTTATATAAAGCTCATATTTTTATTTATCTAAGTTGTATTCCTTGGGGGTAAAGGTCTGACAGAGGAGATGAAACGGCTTTAGACGCTACATCAGAAGCTGATAAAACTTCCTTATCCAATGCAGTGTTTACTAACACAAGCTTATAACTGGAAACCATACTGCTGACTGCCGATCCTCATTGATTAATGTTGAGTCTTGTTACATCATGTAATGTTGAGCCATCGCAAATATGATGCAAACCTGAAATTCCATTTAAATTCAATTTCTTACTTTTTCAAAAAAACTTGGTACCTGGGTGAAATTCTGCAGAGCAAATGTATGAGTAATTGCACATTTTTTATGTGTTGCAGATATTAAAAAAGATAGAAACACCTCTAGCTAGCAACTTTTAAACATATCAGTTTGACAATAATATTTTACAAGAACTAAGGTGATTTAAAAAATATATTAATGTGTTGTAACAAAGGAAAAGCAAACTGTCATTTCTGACAGCAACCTGTCATGCCCCTCTGTTGAATAAATACAGAAACATGAGTTTGTGTGTGTGTTTCGTCTTAGCAGGGGACAGATAATTATGATTCTGCTTGCAGAGCAAAGTACTGAAGCCCTAAGGTTTCCAGGCATTGTGTCCTCCTTAGATAATACCTTTCCTGACAGAACTACTGCTGAAGCTATCATAATAAGTCCTTCCTGCACCTTTTCTCCTTCCTTTACTTTCCCCTTTGCCATTCTTCCATTTATCTGTCTGTGTCTGCAGAGACCCTTTTGGAGCAAGAGCATTTTCATGAGGCAGTCGGCTGACAACTAGCCATCTATTTAGGGATAATAGGGCCTACTTACGCCGGAAGAGATAATGCAGTTGTCTACAACAAGTGCAAATAGTCCCCTGACAGCAGAGGCAGGCCGAGTGTGACGGCTGAAGATCTTTTGGCAAAGGCGCTTCGCAAAATATCAGAAAAAAAAAAAACTGGCCTGCTTTTATTCTTAAAAACATCTTCAGGTAAACTTTGTCAGACATAGGACAAACTTAAGATTTGGGTATGTTTTTTTTTTTGAATATTTGCACAATTTTGGGATAGATATTGTATCTGGTGTACAGAATCAGCATTAGATGGGCAAATTTTATTTTTTACAACTTAAAGTCATAAGTACAGGCAAATTGGGTGTGGAGGTGAATTGATAAAAATATTTTATTAGCCAATTACCAAAATCAAACAACTTTCATCTATATTTGCTCTTACCACTTACTAGCCATGAGGGAACAATACGATATTGTGACATTACTAAGCTACAGAAAGGAAGACAAAAAAACAAAACATGAAAATATTGTTATGAACCTTTAATATTGAAGATCCTGTAAGTCTATTTAGAAAATCAATCAATCCATCAAATATAAAGTATAAACTCCCAAATAATTTTGTCTTTATTTTAATGATTTCTGTAAAGCTGTTTAAAAGTGACTGCTCTCTTACACTCGTTGTGTGATGTTGCTGTTGGTTATCAATAATTAATGACTACCCAAGGCTGGAAGGCAAAACAGGCTGGGGTCACAGAAATATAGTGTAGCTCTAAAAGCGGGATAAAAATCTGCAATCTGTAGAAAAAACGTCACCGCAGACTTAAATGGCTGATGACACTAAGCCGTGTGCATGTTTCTTTGTACTGATGCGCCATGGGACACTGTCAAGAGTTGTCTTCCTGTTCCCTAAACTGCCCACAAGACAACTGAGGGAGAAAAGACAGCTAGAGGGGGGAAAGAACAGAAAATGAAGAGAAGTGACAGAAGAGAGGATGAGCCATTTGTAATTTTTCTTACCAAATAGATTCAGTCAGGTAAAAAGAGTAAAACTCCTTTAAGAAGTGGTCTTAATGCTTTTAATAGAACAGCTTCTACAAACCAAATTAGAAACCAAAACCATCAAATAAGATAAATTAAGAGGATGCGGATACACAGAGAAATAAATGAACAGGGTGAGAGGGATTTCAGTTCGTCTTAGAAACTCAAAGTCGATCTTCATCAGCAATCCCATCTTTGCATGGAGCTCAAAGTACGTTGGGAGGGAGAAAAAAGGAGGAGCAGTGAAGCAGAGGGATGAGAGCCAGCTAAATGCAAAGATCAAAAAATGAGCCAAACAGTTGCCTTAGAGTAAAATTATGTGTTCCTATTTCCACATACAGAAGTAATTGGTCTTGTCTTTGATGGTATTATGTTTTGCCATGGTACTAAACTGAGGCTAAAGGGATGGAGGAAAAGGGAGCAGGATGCTTGCAGTGGGGAAGGGAAATGTGAGGAGGGAAGTTAATTTATGTCGGCAGAGAATTAGGTTCTACTGGCCCTTGTGGCTCTGTGGACCGGGTAGGAAGAGCAGTGAAGACTGCAACGCTTTGTGGTGAGAAAGGTCCAAGAATTGAAAGACCACTACTCGGCTCTAAGTAGACAATCTGGCATTAGCACTTAAAGACACAGCTAGAAATGCTCTACAACAGGTCTTGGTAATGAGGCTTAAGCTTGAACTTACGACAGTCTGTCTCGTCGCTCCCGTCATTGCAGTTGGACACTTTGTTACACTGCCAGTCACTTGGGATGCACATTCCATCTCCACACATGAAGCTCCCTGGACTGTTACACTCAGTGGTGAAGTTATTCCCAGGAAGCTTTTGGCTCTCTGATTTGGGGGGAAAAGAAAGAGAGTATTTTACAATTTCTTCATAAATAAATCAATTAAGGATGCATCAGCAGCACAGTGAAAACGCATAACCTTTATGATCTGACTCCCTTGAAGGCATAAACATATTAAATGGAAAGCTTTTGTTTAAAAACTAGAAGGGGAAAAAAAGCCAGAAAAATGAATACTTAAACAGAGAAGGTCTTTCAGGAATAACAGTGCGTTTGGCAAAACTATTCCTTTAAAGTGAGGCAATATCTTAATGGAAAAGAGATAACCCAAACACTGGTAAACAATCCCATACACAGGGCACACAGATGCACTGATTCCCATAAATACCAGAAATAGACACTTTTACACAAAGAATGCACGCTAATCGAGGTTGGGCCCGATCTAGTTGACACAGTGCAGCTGCAGCATAATAGGCTGGAATGTGAAACATGACCTTTTGGCTGAGGGTTGACACTGTGTGGCGAGCGGTTTCACTCGTAAACAAAGCTATGTGACAGTAATGAGGAGTTCCGGACAGAACGGAGAACTCTTATCCTGCAGCGTCAAAACTACAGTATGGTCCACTGAGGGGCCACTTCATGTAAATTCAGAATGAGATGCAAAAGGTGAACCTGCTGTGAAAAGTCCTGATCACTTTTCAGATTGAAGGTGGTGAAGGTGATCAGAACAAAGTTGAACTTTCTACAGCAGCTGCAATTTAGTGTCAAGGCAAGAGAGGAATAAATAAAAAAAAGTGCAAAATGTGTCACTTTTCTGGTTAGTTAACCTCAAAACTGTATTTAGTAGCTACATTATTTTGTGTTTAAAGATATTTTGCATGGTTTAATAATTGAATATTTTAGAGCAATAAAACCACAATAAAGCAAAAACATTAATTGTCAGGACTGCAAAAGTATTAATTATCTATAAACATGAGTGCTATACCACATGGCAGCAGAAGCATTTTTATTTTGAATACAATTGCAAAGAACAATATATTTTGAAGAACAATCTTATTTTTACATCAATCCCACCTCTCCTGCTACCAACCTGTCTTTGCAGATACCAAGAGCTATCTACAGCTCCTCACTTAAATGGCACCACTTTTCTGATATTCTGTAGAGATGATGTAAAGTTCTGTTTTGGCTTTTGCAATTTAGAAATGGGATTTCCAATTGAAAATTGACAAAAAAGAAAAAACACTAATTTGAAAATAGTGTTATAGTTTCTATTATGTCTATCTTTACTCTTATTCCAGATTTACAATGTTTAAACAAAAAAAATGTAATTGCTGCTTTCACAAAATGTGTTACTATGGGTGTTATTGCTCTGTGGCAGTTTAGTCTATGTTATGCTTGATTTGAGATAACAAAATTGCATCAGTCACAACAAATGCTGCAGACTATTTTATATAAACAACCAGTGATGCAAAAAGTGGGGGGAGGCAGCGCATGCAACGCATAGGGCGCAGCACCAGAGAGGGCGACGTACCGAGTATGTTTTCCCATACTCCTTCACCTGGGTGGCGGGCGGGTGATTTATGTTTTCACATCCACCCTAATAATGTGTAGTTGAGCCACTGTAGACAACACCTTACTTGTGACAAGGGTGGTTGGAAACAATTTTATCATGTACAAATCCAGACTTCTGTCGGTTTGCGAGTAAATGTTTGGCTGTCAATACGATATTTCATGCTGACATGCAAAGTCAAGAAATAGCTTAAAAGGTGACTTGAACACATATTTTCATTTCTGAATGTAAACACAATAAAGGAAAGAAAAAGGTGCCAGGTTTTTAAGACCTTCTGTGTTTAAATATATTATTTAGTACGATGTTTAGATTTGAGAATTGCATTGCATTGCACAGATCCAGCTCAGAAGGATACAGCTTTGCCATCTTTATCTACACATTTTTACAACTTTCCAAATGGTTTTACTTATTTATTTATTTCAGATATAAATTAAGAAATGAAGCTTACCATTTAACCCTTTAATATCAATGCATAGTATCACTGCAAAAACTAACAACAGCCTTCCTAGTAAAAAAATTAGAAAAGCTCCTATAAGTTTAGGGGCACAATACATCAGCTAAAATAAGCGCCCTCACCACATTAAAATTATTATGGTGGCAGCCTTTTGAGCGCTGTGTCAGGGTGACAGACGAGATATGAATGTTTTGTAAGCACTGTGAGTGGCCAGCAGCAGGTCTGCACTGGGAGAGAAGCACAACTGCAAAATAAACATCGCTCAAATTAAAGGTCACCTTACAGAGAAGCACATTTAGGTAGTTATTCGCATGAAGCAAAAGATTACACATTCACATTTGGGAAGTAATTGACAAACAAAAACGGCCAAATTTCAGCTTATAATTCCAACCAGAAATCCTACCATTTCTGCTGTATTTTTCATATTTTGGTGTTATTTGCTCATATTCACCAGAAGAAGGATTTACACAATATGACAGAGCTGTAAAATACTTGTAGGGCAACTGTACCTACCTAATACATTACTAATATTTGGTGGGAATTAAAACAATCAATGTCCATTAAATTGATGGTGAATGTAAGCACTTTGAAATTACTGTGAATGGCCAACATCTAGCCTGGAAACTGAGAACACTTAAATCCTAATGATTCTAAAATATCTGCTGAGCTACAGGGCTAAGCTAAACACAATCTAAGGACTACTCAAATATGAATCAAATTATTTTACAATGATTACAGCAAACTCTAAATCTATTCTTAGTTATCCCCAATAATAATCATTGTAAATTATTTTACAATGATTACAGTAAACTCTAAATCTATTCTTAGTTATTCCCAAAATGTAGCTAAAATCTCATTAAATTCTTGCCGTATTTCCCTTGGTAAATGTCTTATCACAGTTTTAATCCATTATTAGGTCAAACAAAATCTATTGTTATTTACAACATAAAGTCAAAATATGCTACAAAAGGCTGTTTCAAAAGGCAGTTTACCAAAAATGTACACAGAATCAATATTACTTGTTCTGTTCTTGATTTCTTTGAATATATTAATGACGGTGCTGTTAGCCTTCCCTACACATTTCATACTTCAAATCAAGAACAAAACTGATGAACGTACCCAGGTAAACAAGCTTATGCAAAAATACGTCTGATTAAGGCCTCTCAGTGTTGACAGCGCTGCAAGGAAAAACACACCAAAAATGTCCACTCAGAGGAACGCAGAACAAATATAAGAGACCCATGCGAAAATAACTTCAAAGGACTGCTGCAGGGAGGCAGCGGGTTAATTGGAAAGTTGTTTTCGGGGCATGGCGGAATGGCACAGGGACTGTGTGTGGCCAAAAAGTGCAGAGGAGAAAGAAGGCTTGACAGACAGCTAATCTGTTCCAATATGTCTTGGATAATGCCAACAGAAAATCTTTTGTAGGCAGGTTGGGAGTCCTATTTTCTGGCGAGCTGCACGCATCTCATTCCAAACCTTACATTGTTGAAGTGGTACAGTAACAAGCCTGAATGCCTCTGTTGTTTACTATTGGGGTAACGAGAGGTTTTAACTCATTAGGAAAGTAAGTGTATCAAGCTCATTACATATAACTTCAAAACAGAAATAATGTTGTTTGCAACACTCCCATCTGACAGTTATAATGGCTGTATCCATGCTCTCTGTAAAATAACCCATCTTTATACCTTATTATGTTGTGGGTAGCTAGAAGCATTGTGAACAGCAGCAAAACTTTACTGATGCGTAAAGCCGTGGTCACACAGTGTGTGTGTATGAGGGAGAAGAGAAGGAGATAAGGCACAGATGGTTCTGGACAGCTGTGTATCTTGCTGAAGGAAGTGTGGACCAATTACTCAGAGTAAATATTGACTATACTATCTTAGCCTCTCCACATAGTCAGACCTCTTTGTATCTCTGCACGTCTTCTCAGGTTACATTTAGACTGTTAAATCATAGATGCTAGAGACACAGGCTAGATACTGTTTTAATTAACATTTAAATTTCTTCTTATTTTAAATAAAGCCTGAGCGAATCACTAAGGGGAAATTTCTTCCCTGCTAATTTTTCAGTTCAGCTCTTGTTGCTGGTGATCTTTCAGAGCATACATTAATTCTAATTTAAAAGGGAAAAAGGACTTTCGGCATAAACTCAGGTCTAATTTCCCAGTGGTTCTGAATAAAACTCCAACTGATTATTAAATTACCTGCTGCATATATTTTGCTGAAATTTCAGCAGATAAGGTGGAACAATTGGTACACGTTGGGTGACAAATAGTATGCAATATTAGGTCCACTGCTGGATTCTGAAATTATAGAATTAGTTCATGCATTTTTTCAGCTAATGCTTGAATATTGCTACAGTAGTTTTAAGAAGAGCCATGACTCTTTCACACTATTCCAATATTCTGGCTCACGATTGTCTTTTTAAAGTATTGAGAAGACAAATAAAAGATAAAAATCACAAATGCTCTGAAGAGATTTTTCTGGTCAATTAGTTGTTTAGCCGGTAATGCAAAACAACAGCAACAACAACAAAAAAAAGTAATAATTGGCCAATTGATGCCAACTGCTGATGTTGTAAATAATTCAATGATTAATCATTAACTGTAACAGTTTGATCATAACATCTGATTTAATTTGTATTTAGAATTATTTAATGCAAAACCATGCGCTTTTGCATTTTCTCTTAATGAATACAATTATAATATTGTGAGTCCCCTAAAATGGTAGATTAGCGAGAATAATAAAAAATAGGTCTTCCCATCACTTAAACATTCCCTAATTATGAAAAGTTTTAGACCATAAATATTTAACATGATCTAAATGTTTTAAATAAAAAAGAAAAGCAAACAATTTTAATTCTGCTGTCAAAATATATTTATATGTTTGTTAACTATTGTATATATATATATATATATATATATATATATATATATATATATATATAACTTAATATAATGAGTGTTGTTTTTCTCGTTCAAGAGAAACATAAGTATAATCTGATATTAGTTTTGCAGTCAGGCTTTCTGGTGGAACTTGCTCCCATTCAGCTGCTTCATAGACATCTTGCTTGAGGCAAAACTGGATCAAACCAGTCAATCCAGCACTTTCTGCAAGATCTCATAAGGGGACTGTATCCATATGTATGACTGAAAGTCATACCTATAGTTCGTTCCCTGAAATTGCACTATTTATCTGCTTTTTTCTTAGAGGAAAACATTCTCTATCTATAGTACCTATGTTTTGAAATCTGTACTCAATTATCAGATTCTGCAAAACACTCTTGATGAAGGGAAATGAACTGATTGCTCTATGCAACTTATGTTTAAA
>CAEGAF010130732.1:0-37310 GCA_903067075.1 Micropoecilia bifurca
GAAAAAGAACAGTTCAGACACTTCATTAAAGCCCTCAATTAACAAGATTCAGAATTAAATCTATTAGAAAGAAAGACGATAATAAACATGAAAACCTTGACCTGTAACACTTTATTTGAAGGGGGGTGAATAACCAAGAAATTTTATTTTAATATAACTTTAAAAACTAGGTAACTTTATATTATTAAAGGTAAAGTTTAAACAGTAATAATTTCTTGGTTAATGTCAAGTTGTCATAACAAAGACATTTTAAATGTCAACTTTGTATTAAAAGTGTCATAACTTACTAAATTACATTTTATGACAACAGTTATAAATATTCATGAAGGCTTATTCATATTCATGACAGGAGTTATGTCATATTTATGACAGTGTCATGACAGTCTTATTCACCCCCCTTTCAAATAAAGTGTTACCCATCGACCCATAAATGTGTTTGTCAGAGCGACTGAGTAAATGGAGCTCCGGTGTAAAGCACTTTCAGTGTTTAGTATGAATAGAAAAATGGTATACAAATGAAGTCAATTTATGCAACATAATGCATTCACTGCATGTCCGTTGTCCATCTTCAGTGTCATGTGGTTGAGCTAAACATACCATGGCTCAATTCCCTCAGCACAAATTTAAAGCGATCTCACATAAGCTCCTAGATACTTATACTAAGGAGTTCATTGGCATCTTCATAAGTCATTATCCCCTTGGGTACAAGGCTGCTAAATAAACCCTGATCACCTCCCCAGCATCTCACTTCTACGTTATTTAATGTCTTCATGCCGATGTGCAGCAGTTTTTTTTCTTATTCTATCTGGTAATCATCACCAAAAGCTCAAATTGTCTCCTAATTTGCTCAATGTGCTCTAAAAGGTTTTATTTTATGTTGTGTATGATCATCTACTCTAGTCTTCATTGCCTTCCTCTTGAGGATTTTTTTTATTTTGTAAACGGATATAAAAGTATTTGGCAGTGACTTCCTGTGGTAATGGGACACAAAATTCATCTCCTCTCGTTCCTGGTTTTGTGTTGGCATTTAGATTCAAAACATCTGCTGTTTCACACTTCCTAATAATGACTTAACATATTTTACACCTTTCCCAGACTTACATTTTATTTGTTCTTTGACACTTAGAGAGAATGTACTTCATTACATAAAACATACTGAACTTCTTTTTAATTACATCCAACACATAGATAAAAGATCCAATTGACTCAGGATCTCTTAATAACACTGCAGCACAAAAATATCAGTAATGGAAGTAATATTGAGAATTTGTGTTGTATTTGCTTTTACATTGTGTAATTCTGGACTCCAGATGGCTTTGACTTTTTTTTCATTTCTCTATAATGCAGCATATTGTAATGACAATGAAAGTATATAATAATGTCATGTTCTGATATGATTTACTAGATCCAAGTGGATTATGTGTTATTCAGTACAACAGAATACCATGATCCACCATCTGCCGCAGTGCCAAATGCTGAATGCTTCATCTTGGTTTGCATTGGAGGAACATATGACTTTTTATGGAATAAAGCATCTTTCCTTTTAACTGCAGTAATGCGACTGGGTTTCCAAATGATACTTTATGTAAATGAGGCTGTAGAAGTTGGACACTTCTTTATTTTTCCAAAAATAATAGTCAGCTCTACAACTAGAATACAGAGACTTTTTTTTCCAGTTCTCTCTTTAAATAGGAAGGCAGAAGAGGACAAAACCAACACTTTTACCTGAAGGATTATATTCACTTTCTAACTCATTGCCAAGACTGATTTTTCTTTTTCTTTGGGATGTGAATTGTTCTTGCCCAGAGCCTCTTACTTGCGTGTATTTGTATCTCCCCTGATCCATGTTTTGAGGCCATTAGTCACATTGCCAGCGGGTCATCAGAGGTCACAGAAAAGTGCAGCTTGGTCTTGTTTACTCCTCTGAGCTCTGGGCTTATCTGTTCATCTTTCTGTCTGTCTCTTTCTATTTTCTCTCTCCACTCAGCCTTCTCATTTCTATAGGGCTTCGTGGTTCTGTTTGAATGTCTGATTACCTATCTCATTCTGTGTAGTGTCTCCTGTTTAGAAACACTCTGTTCTGTCAGAAAGTCTGTATATTATTGGCACATACTCCTTGGATGACCTTGATCTCCGAGAAAATAGAGAATTATGTCAAGAACATTATGTATAGAACAACAAGTTTATATCAATAAAGTTTTTTTTCATTGCAACTCCATCTCTCCATCCCTCAACTCTGCCAGGTTGGTGTTGAACAGATCGAGGGAATAAAGAGTTTGCGGCTGACATAATGCAGAAAACCTTCAAGTTCTCAAAAAGAAAATATGGAAAAATGTAATGATTTTGAAAATGTGTTGATTCTTCAATTTTGGAGGAAGCTGAAACTGCGTCTGTATGTTTTTTCTATAAATTACTGTCAACAGTATAATTGGATAATCTGGCTTCCCCCCATCACCAAAAACTTTCAGTTTAGAATAATTGGCTCCTCTGAATTACCCTTAAGATTGATGGGCACATCAATCTGCATGAAACATAATAATAAAATATATGGTACGTGGTTAGAAGGTAAAGTCGTATTTTTTAGCATCTTTTCCTTTAGGTATATTTGTTGTAAGCACCATCTAAGAATGTAATAAATAAGGGTAAAAAATGTATCGTAAAAGTGCTTTTTTAGAACCTAAAATGTAAAAAAAAAATGCATCCAGTTAAATTTAAATGAGTTTATTTATATATTCCATATAACCAAAAGTTCATCCATCCATCCATCCTTTTTCTTTATGTCCTTGTCCTTAGCGGTGCCTGTCTCCAGTGAGATGTTTCGGGTGAGAGGCGGGGTAACACCCTTGACAGCTCACCAGTCCATCTCAGGAATCTCAAAGTCTCACATCCTTATCTTTACAGCAAACCTCATCCTGGATGTGCATGTGGCAACAGTGGAAAGAAACCACCTTTTAACAGAAAAAACACACTGAGTCACTATTAGTGGCCATATACTGGGATTAACTATGGGTCTGAGAGAAAAACAGATAAAAACAAAGCAAAACACAAATCCAGGGGTACTTTCTATGTTACAGAAACAGCCTGTAGAGCTACTGGCAGCAATGGGTCTGTTAGTGGATTTGTCAAAGAGAGCAATACAGCTAAACAGAGATGTAATGAGCCGGTGGTAAAATCTATAGGGCAAAAAAAGAGAGAGGGAGTTTTTGCAGTAGCTCTTTCTGTTGCTATTTTCTAGTCAAGAAAATAGTAAATTTTACTTGGGGGGGGGGAATCAAATCCCCTTTGAAGTTATTTAGAGCCCTGATATGTGACCTTGTCAAATGGTTTCCTGAAGATTGCTGGATACTAACCTAGTTGGAGAATAAAGGAACTAATGTAAAAGGTAGTGAAAGTGTTTATGCCCAATACCATTCAAAGACTTATAGACCATCAAGAAGATTTTAAAATCAATCTTTGAACAAACAGGGAGCCATTGCAGTGATTTAAGGACTGGTGAGATATGATCTGTTTACCTGCTGTTACTCAAGACTCTGGCAGCAGTGTTCTGGATTAGCTGTGGCTGCCTAATTGTTTTTTTTTGTCTTTACAGACTCCACTAAAAACACTGTTGCATTACTCTGACCTTATGGAAATGAAAGCATGACCCAGTTCATCTATGCCCTAATTTGACAGGAACTCCTTTATTCTGGCAAAGTTTTTTTTTTTATTTTTTTTTAAGATAGAATCAGGCTGATTTAATGAAAGATTTTATGTGATTGTCAGAGGTTTCTTGCATGCTCTCAGTTTTGGGACCATAATGCAGTTTTTTTCTGCATTATGGTGGAGGACATTCTTACCCAGCCACCTACTGATATTAAATAGATGCTGACTCTGTGACTGAAGTGGACTGTGGTCATGTGGCGGCACAGAAACATGACGCTGTGGTTATGAGCACAGGTATAGTCCGAGATGTTGTAGCACTCTACAATCTGAGCTATGAGAGACTTGAATAAAAGTGGCCCCAAGAGTGGAACATTGAGAAACCCCATATTAGTTCACTTGTTTTTTATGTTGCTTTTCTTCTTTGTCTGATTAACAACCTGCATAATATCAGTATTTGAACATTTGCTAAATGTGTTCCTGGTTTGTTTAAATTGCTAGTGGTTATTTATTACAAATAACTATAAATTTATGTATCGCCACATGACTCAGTTTGTCTCATCAGTCTCTACTCCTCTCTCCTTAGCAGTCTCAACTTGTTTCAAAACCAATTCAAAATTGTTATTGGTGTGGTCATAAATTTCTCACGTCGCTAAGTGCAGAAAACATAATAAAAATGATTTAGTGATAGTCGAGTCTCTGAGCGATGTCACCTTAAAAATCCTGTAAACAAACAGTATGAAAGGTGCGAAAATCAGCTTTTCTGTCATTTGGATTATGAGGTTTAGTCAAAGCTTTTTCATGAAAGCTTATTGATCCATGTGTTTCTATGTACCAACTCTCATCATTGACAACCACAGTGTTGATTATGCAGTGTGAATGCAGTTTAAGAAGCGCTGCAGAATGCTAATTCAGCGTTTGGTGCCATTTGGAGAGTTGAAGTGCAAGTTCAGCACATAAAAATCTGAAAATTGAGAGTTTCTCTGTCTGATCCGTTGCTTTCTTCAAGGCTGGCTCTTTACAGCCCACTGTCTTTGGATCTCCGCGCGTCATCTGTCCTACTCTTTAACTCTGTTATAAAGCCATTTTCCTACAGTAGCCGCTCTGTCTCCTTGCTCCCCCCCGTTTGTACCCGCTTTCCCTTCCTCCTGCCGCTCCAAATCAATGAAACTGCACAGGCTCTTCCTCTCCCCGTGATTCGTTGAATACTGTTCCCTCTCCCATCATCAGAATACTTTACCCTCCTGCTGTGTTTTCTCCGTCTCTCAACCTCTTTCAATACTTCCTCCTCCATCCGTTTCTCTCTCCCTCTCTGTCCCTGTAATGTCTCTGGGTTTCAAGCTGCCTGTCTGTCTTTTTCCCAGCTCTGCTGGACAGTTAGTCTCTTTTCAGAAAACTTTCTCTGTCTTTTGCTGGCTGGCTTTTTAAAATGTCAGACGTGAGCCAGAAAGTTATGATTTTCTTTTTTTCCTTTGACACACAAAGATTATTTCACAAACAACTGAATGCAAGTAAAGTTCGGACCCACTCAGACTCTCAAACATTAATGAATGCTTGTTCCACTTCTCGACAGAAATGTTCCCCTATGTATTTGGTGAGTCATGTTGTTAGGTATCTGATGCACACACAAACCCACATAAACATCTGGATCTCAGGGAAACATTTTATGCATTTACAGAAAGAACAAATATGGTCCGAGTTTTGTTTTGCCACAAGTTGCCTGTAATGATGGCAGAAACAAATTCACTTCTTCTCCAGCCAATTACCACACACATCCTGAGCTCGCCTCGAAATCTTCCACAGCAGAAGACGAGAAGCAGATAATGACGTACGCAATTCAGTCGCCTGTCATAATCTCACGTCAGTTTAACTTTGTAATTTCTCGTTCCGACCACCGAGAA
Organism: Micropoecilia bifurca; assembly: GCA_903067075.1. Classification (NCBI taxonomy): domain Eukaryota; kingdom Metazoa; phylum Chordata; class Actinopteri; order Cyprinodontiformes; family Poeciliidae; genus Micropoecilia; species Micropoecilia bifurca. The sequence continues at coordinate 5,541 of CAEGAF010130732.1, forward strand.
CTGGAGGTGACTTTGCCATATTGTTGATGTTAGAATGTAATTTGTTGTGGAGTGGAGGAGGCAAATTAGTGATGCTAATCTCAGTTATGGAGAATTTGTTTAATTGGAAAGCCTCATAATGGAACAAAAGGGTGGTGAAAAGCACTTTTGTGTCTGGTTAACCACTCAGAAGAGTTTTTTTTCTAACAAGTCAAAATGAAACAGAAGTTTAATTTCACAGCTACTTGAGGATGTCTTTTTGGCTGTGCATCTGTGTACGGAGTGTAAATGGCTTTCGTAGTGTGCCTGACTTTGATTCTTTGCTTAATAACCTTGATGGATATTGTTTGGTCCCCGAAAACATGTTTATATCCGTAACTTTGTCATTTTTTGTTACAAACACAAACATGAATGTATTTTGTTAGGATTCCATACGATTTGACGACACAAAGTGGTGCATATTTGTAAAACAGATGGGGAAATAACCCCTTTTTTTCCAAGGGTCGGGCAAATTAAAAGTCAAACTGCATCATGCTTATACATTCTGCTCCCTTGTGTCAAAAGTGTACAGGACTTTCTCTAACAAGACACCTGCAGGTGTGTTGGGATTATGTCTATCCGTTTTATACATTTGTAACACACCTCACGCTCAGTCTGATTAAATGTGGATCAGTTTTTAGGTTTTGAAACTAATTGTTCATCATATTTAGGTTTGAACTTTTACAGGATTATCCTAAAACATGAAAATGCTCAAATTTAAACCATTCTGTTTCAGCTTTTGCTGTGTGTTTGGGATTGTTGTCCCTCTGGATGGTAAACCTCCAACCCAGTTTAAGACTTTGGCAGCCTCTAACAGGTTTCCTTCCAGGATCACCCTGTAGTTAGCTCCATCCATCTTCCTATCAACCAGGACCAGGTTCCCTATCCCTTCTGAAGTAATGTATTCCCACTGAATGATGCCGCCGGCGCCATTTTTCATGGTGGGAATTGTGTTTTCAGGGCAACGTGTAATGTTCGATTTTCACCACACAAACTGTTTTGCATGTAGGCCATAAATTTCAGTTTTCCTCTTGTGAGCAGAACACCTGCTTTCACATTTTTGCTGTGTGTCCTTCCTGGCTAAACACTGCAGACTGGACTTCTGAATGCTTCCTTTTAGCAGCAGCTTTTTTTCTTGCCACATGTCCAAAGAGGCCAGATTCGCAGAGTCCACAAGTAATTGTTGCCCTGTCAACAAACCTCTCACCTAAACTGTGATCTGTGCAGCTCCAGAGATGTCATGAACTGCTTCTACCAAAAAAATAATCTTTTAACTCACCTTGTTTGTAAGCTTAGGTATTTATGCCACTCTGTTTACAAACTGGGTGGCTCCTGACATTACAAGATTTTATTTAAGGGTATCTTAAAAGTGACTAAACACAAATGAGGCCACGCTTTAAAAATTGTTACTTTCAAATAGATGTTAAAGACCCTGTGTTGTTTTCTTTCCACTGTATAAATGTCCAGTACTTTGTGGTAGTTTGTCATGAATCTTTTAAAATAGTGATGGAATTTTGACTTGGGAAAAAAATATGAATAATTTCACACCATGCTATATGTGCATATTTTAATGCTTTGGGCCCAGCACAGTAGCTCCTTATTATAGATTGTAAATAACTGTGGGCCTGGTTTTCAGTGCATCCCGTGTTTTCACACGTGTTTACCAGCAGCTGTGTTTGTCTGTGAACGAAATGGATGGAAAGCCCTTTGTTCAGTTCCAAATAGGGTGAAAATGTGACTCTTATTCAGACATGGAATGAAAGACATACAGTCGCAGATCCTTTCAGACTGATGGTGGAAATCGAGAGGGTTGGAAAATGACAAAGCGGGGAAAAAAAATGTTTATAAATGAAAGAAACAGAAAAGGAGGTGATAGAAAGAGCAGTTTGACTTGTGAAAGAGATCTGTTTTCAAAACAGCCACTAACGAAAGAATGACTTTCAGGCGGCTGCAATTACGGGAGAGAACAGAATGAGGGGACAAAAAGACTGAGGAGTAGAGCGTGAGCTGATGGCCTACCACCACCGGGCTTAGTTAGAGGAGACAAACAGGAGGGACAGGGAAACTGGACAGGGCCATGCCAGTCTCCCTGCCGCTGTCAAAGTCAAACGCTGCCAGTCGCTCGGGAGACATGCAAATGAGATGCAAATGTGTGGAATCTCTGGAGTTGGGCTGGGTTTTTATGTTGACGTTGTCATGGAAATGAACAGTGGCACACACAGAAGGCTATGCTGGCATGTGGCTGGATAGACGGATTAGTCAAAAGATGAAAAAGCAGGGAAAAGGGACCAGTTAGATGGATAATGGAGATGAAAGAGAGAACTGTTTACCTCAGTTAAGGTCAGAGTACAGATGGAAGAACAGGGAGATACTTCTGGACAGAGATGCAAAATACTAGAGAAGCTAGAAACAAAGTTAATAAACAAAAGTAAATGGCAGGCGAAAGAAAACAGTTGAGGTCATTGGTGGAAAATGAGGTAAATGAAGAAAAATACTCTGCATGTCATCTGTTCATCATTCTTTTCCTCTTTGTCCTTCAGGTTATTATTCATGGTTTCCGTTTAAGCATCACTTATTATACTTTATAATTTTTTCATTCCCCTCAACAGTTCCTCTTTCAGTTTTCAAGGTTCGCTCTCCGTTTGCTGCTCGGCAACGCTACACAGGAAAATATCGCCTTAAACACAGTAAAGGAAAAACATAAATCATAGTGCAAAATTTAATTAATGCCGTCAATAAGATTCTGGTACTCAGACATGGGTCACTTTTCTTGTTAATGTGCCTTTCGGCTTTGCTCTAGCAAATCAGCGATGTTGATGGAAAGAATAGGAGAATGGGACCGATATGTTGTGTCAAGATTTTATTGCATAGTTTATCAGGTGAGACAGGGTGACTCGCAAAAGTTTATGCAAGTTTAACCTTTTCCACATTTCGCCATTTTGCAATCTCACATTTCAGTGGCTCCATTGGCATTTTATGTGACAGATAAATTCAGCGTTGTTCATTTTTATGAAAAAGATGGAACATTAAAACTGTGGTGTGCCTTTCTGTTCAGCCTCCTTTTCTCTCATACTTCTAAAGCGAGTCACCTAATTAGCAAATAGTGTAACTGTGTGTAGTTTTAAAATAAATACAGATGTAGTGGCCAGTCCTTAGAATTTTGTTAGAGAACATTAAGAACAAACAGCATTGTGGTCAGGAGAAAATGTGGAATCAAAACCATTCATCAAGCTGTGAAACTCTCGTGAAGCGCCGTTTGGTTCGTTGTTAGAAGATGCAAGGAGTGTGGCATGACAGCAGTTTTAACCCAGACATGGCCATCCACCTAAACTAACAAGCGAGGCCAGGAGAACGTTAATCAGATAGACAGACCAGATGTGGAAGAAGCAGCTCCGGTCAAATGAGACCGACACATGATGATTGTCACATTTTAATCGAAAACCATATATTGGTAGAATAAGCAACATTTTCAATGAAAGAAAACTACTGTGTTGCGAAATTGTGGAATAAAAAGACACAAGCTCAACAACAAATATACTGTTTTTAATTTAATATTTAGGTTTATCAGTCATCTGAAGCATGCAAACTCACCCAGCTAGTTTAGTGGAACAAAATCATTGCATAAAAATATTTGATGCAATTAACAAATTGACAAGATAAGTTTCAGCTCTAGTCTTTAGTTGGAAAAAACAAAGACATTTTTAAGACCATGTATTACTTTTTAACCAACAAACTCTTGTACAAAATATTGTGAATCTATGAAGTACTTCAAAGTTTCTGACTTTAATCTGACAAACTGGGGAAACGTAATATTATTAATACTTTCTCAGGGCTGCATGCTAATTTGCACATGTAGATTACTTTGCCTGATTAAATATCCATCTCTTTAAATTTCAGAAAAGCACCAGTAGAAAGCAATGAACCAAAGTGGATAAACTCGATTTTCCTAAATGTTATTAAAAAAAATATGCTGATTTCTGATGGCGTCTCAATTAAAAAGGTTAACTCCAGCAGCTTTTACTGCCTGTTGAACAACTTTGTTTAGATCCATTTCTTTCATCTTCTGGCTCTGATGAGGTCTTCATTATACAACAAAAATCCAGATTTAGAATAAAGTAACTTGGAAAAAAAGAGAAAAAGGATCAAATACCAAAGATCAGATGTATCCACAAAGTTATCAGCTAATTGGACTCTTAAGTGATGGACTGGGTATGTGGATAAAGTTGGTTTTCTGGCTCTGAACCAGACTTTGTCCTAGCTGGGAAGATTGTCCAATAAAATTACATCAGTGCCAATATATTTGGTCAGTGGCCCTGAGACAAACACTTAAGTACTGGCACTCTTGGCACATGGATTTACTATTAACTGAAATGCAAATATATCTTTTTCCCCTTGCTAAATTCAACCAATACACATTAGTTTGTTCTACTACTTACTGTTTGATTAAAATAAGACCATAGCAATACATTGACAAATGAATGCCAAACCAGCAGCGGGGTTCCTACTTTAAAGTTTGAGTGACAGCAAAACAGCAGAGACTTTGATTGTTCCAACTTCCTCTTGGGATCGAAGCCAGAGCGAGCTCAAGACACAAAGCATGCAGTGTAAAGTAGAGACTCAACACTGACTGCATCTTTTCAATTTGCCTCTGAAAGCTGGGAAACAAATTCTTAATTATATTAAGAAGCTGAATGAGATCGCTATAGAAGAAAATCTTAAAATTAGCTGGAGGGGACAAGGCGGAGGGGTAATCAGAGCGCTACATCCACGACGGACTGAGAGAAAACACATCTCGATAATGAAGAAGAAGGAAAAAAAATTGCAAGAAGCAGAAGGGCAAATGAGAGAGATGGAGAGAAACAAAACGACAGAGGGAGATAAACAAGCGGACGGAGGAAAGATGTAGAAGGCACAGGAGGTATGGAAATGAGAGAGAGGTTGAGGAAAGGAAGTAAAACGAGTGATGCGAAGAGGAAAGGGGGGTAGACAGATGAGGTAGAGGAGCAGTGGTGCAGGGGATGGCTGGGAGAGAGAGGGAGCAGGCTAACAGAGGGCCATGTTTTACAAATTGCCATTTGAGATGAGCCAACTCAGGGGGGGTGGCTTAGGAGGGGGGATACAACAACTATCGTCAGACTGCAGATTGCACACAGTGAGAGATGGACTCAGCCACCTCTAAACACTGCATCATGCACACACGCTTGATCCCGAAGACACTCGAACACAATGAGTCAGATGCAGGTACGCTGATATACAGAGACAAGACTTAATGGGAAGCTGTGGCAGATCTATGTGAACCAATCCTGACCTCTCATTGATTGGCCTTATCTTCTGACCCCTGAAACATACCATTTGTAAGTTCTCACACACAAGACCGGAATACATTTCTTCAGTCATAGCTCTTATTCCCCGCTCACTATAGACTAACCTTAAAATCAGGATACAACTCTTTCAAGGAAATAGAAAGAACTAATGAGGATCCGTGACCCGATATAGCAACACAGTATATGTACCGTACACATCCTACACTGAATGAAACAACTTTTTCTGCTTCTTATATAAAAAAAGACATGCTGCCAGTTTTCAGACTATCTCCAGCAGTTTCCCATGTCAGGCTATGGTTGCATTCAACCATTGTAACTTTACTATAGCTTACAATATTTGGTTAGAATTTCCATTTGGAAAATCAGTGTTGCTTGCAAATTTATTTTGAACTTGTGTTATTTCCTGTAGTCCTGGGGACTTTGGCTCTGAAGTTCCACACTCTGCTCAGAGACCCTGTGCCTTATTTTGTGAGAGAAAGCTTATTTAGGGTGGAGGAGGACAGTAAGGATGGTCCCCAATTAAACTGAAAATAACTCAGTCCAACAACCAGGATGGAATGACGGATGCCTGTGCCTTTCCACCTTCAGCTAATATGCAGATTGAAATTATCACAAGAAAAACAGAAAGGACAATTTGCGGAACCATATCAGTCAGACATTAAGAGTTGTTATTCTGTTTTTTTTCCCTTTGTCACTATACAAGTTGCAGGCTTGCTGACAGCTGTGTGATTAACTCTCACGTGTGTGGGAGCAGGTTTTTAATGAGGTGCTGAGATGAAGTGTTCTCCTGTGCACTGACAGCCTATTTCAACCCGAGAAAAGTGGCATATGGACACACTCTTCCAGGTCCTTTTGTGAAATTGCTGGCTTCATAATTAAAACTGTACTATTCGTTATCGTCTTCAAAAATACAAGAGCCGAAATGCGTGACATATTTTTTTCACTTTTATTTTCACAACCTTTCTAGCAACTGCACATTTGACACATGCATAGGAAAACTTCGTTGATGTGCAAATAAATTATCACAGCCCAACAATGTCAGGGACTGCTGTACATTTCAACTTGAAATAAGTTTACTATTATAATTATGGCCCTTTCCTAATTGAGGAATAAATGAGAAACTATCACGACTTGAGTGACTAATTTACATTAATTTAAAATTTTAATTTTTAAATATTCTGGTTCTGTCCAAGAGGGAAATAAGAGAATATTTTCCAGAGTTCATGAGGTTATCTATCCATCCCCCCTCATGACCTCTGTTTGTTAAAGTTATCTATACAGCATTAATTTGGTGAAATATAATATTATCTGTTCCTAAAATATTATGCTTCTTATAAAGAAAAAGGGCAGTTTTGTTGAAAAAAGGTAGCATTTTATATTTACAACAAAAAAATTCTAAAGAAGCAAAATTACCTTTTAAAAAACAAGAATAAAGTAGATCTGAGGGCCTGTAGAGATAGGTAATTGGATAACTATACGTTTGAAACATAAAACCAGGCACAGCTGAATCGCATCGTTACTACGCTCAGTGGAAGGAAGGGGCAACAGAGGCAGATAATGAAGAGGCTCTTACAAAGACGCAAAGGAGCTTACATGCTGGCAAAAATTAATGACCTTACACAGAGAAAGTGTGGCAGAAAAATAAAAAGAGAATGATGAACAAAGGTTAATGATCAGTGGGAGAAAGGAATACAAAACAACCCAAAAGTAAAAAGTACAAACCAAACTTGAAGACAGCAACCAAATTTACTGTTAATTCAACTAAAAATAAGAATCTAAGCTCAAAAGAATCCACATTAAATATTATTAAATTGAATATAATATTATATTTGTAATTTGTTTAGATGAGAACATATTCAGGTAATTAATACAGCCTAAAAAAATAAACATGTAAATGTTTATTATGTGAACTATGTGAACAAATTGCAATATAGAAAATGTTTGTATAAGCTTACTAAATTGAAAAAAAGCTAAATAAAAAAAATACTAAGTAGAGAAGCTTTTGTTGTTATTTTGACCCATTGTTCCATTCAGCAGTTCTTCAACTCTTCAAGGTTTTGAAAGCCTTTACTCAATTTGATCTTCAAGTTTTACATAGATTTTTAATGGGACACGAGTCCAATGGACCAGTCGTGAAGCTTTATTTTCTTTCTTTGAAACCAATTCAGAGTTTCCTCGTCTGCGTGCTTGGCATAATATTTTTTCTTGAATTCATACCCTTTGATCAGACTCAGATTTGTATTGACTCGCTCTGATAGGGGGCAGGATTGCTTTGTCAAATACTGACACATTTGAGCTTGCTTGTTGGCTCTCTGTAAATTTGTGCTGCTTTTTTCCTTCATGTGTTCAGTACCTATTTCCCTTTTACATCTCACTTAATGTTTATGTGCACTTGCTTTTGTTTTATCTAGATATCACCTTGGTTTGTCCTTACACATAGTATACATTGTTGTCAATATGTCTCTTAGAAATAGATTAACCAGGACTTTTCATCTTTAACATCTCCCTATGTAATTTTATGTTTTTAGAATATATTAAAATATATATCTTCATGTCTTTAAGAATAGACTTTAGGTCAATCTTTAAGATGATATTTCATCCTAGGAGTCAGTGTACAGCCCCAGAGCAACATCAACCCACACATAGTTTGAAATACTTTTTCTTAGGCCCGTTCGGTTTATTCCTTTAAACCCACCAGGCACTTGTTCCTGAGCTTATCCTTTGACTAAGCCTACTGTCCTCCTGCTGCCCTTCTTCTAGCTTTATGCTTTGGCATAAAGCTAGAAGAAGCTTTATGTACTGATGGGAAAACATCACAGTTTTCCCATCAGTACAGCACCTTCTTTCTAAACTCTAGCCCTTCCAAATTGTCAAGCCAGAGCCACACTTCCCATTTTAATTGAATCCTCCCATCAGCAACTACAATAAACACACAAAAGGAAAAATTATCCTGTTTTAGGTACATTTACTTGAAAAAAAACATAGTTTAACCTCAGGGGCTATTGAAATGTATTCTAAAATTGTAAAACAAGTAATTATGTTTTTGAGTAATTTAATAAGAATATCTTAGCGATTTGTTGGAGTAAACATTATGCTTTTAGGGTCTTAAAAGTTTGTTTTTTTCTTACATTCACAGCTAATATAATTAGTTCATCCTAAGGTCTCCTGTCACAGCCAGTCTCTAAACTACTTGTTGTAACTGCTTTGTGTCGGAGTCTTCTTGAACCTTAACCATGACCTTTTCTTTCACCCTGCCAGGTAAAGTGGATGCCTAAACTTCAGAATTACAACTAATGAGGTGGAACTAATAGAAACACCAGAAGGTCATGTTCTCTTACAAACACTTTCTGCAGTCTCCTGGATGAAAGCCTTTAGTTTGATTCATCACTGTACCACGCCTACGTCCTCCAACTGCAGGCTCTGTCGCTTCTTTATTCCAACCTCATATTTGCAAATGGCTCATGAGTCATTTAACTTGTGAAGCATCTGGATTCTCACATGGTCAGGCTCATGACATAATCCATCTTGTCAAACTTCAAGCTGTGGGTTTGTGGACAACTCATTGTTTTTCAAGTTAATGTGTGTCTTATTCTAGAAGCTACTGACAGGCTCTAGCTGACAGCTGATAATGGATTGTATTTAAGTGGATTTTTCAGCTGCTGCAATGCATATTGTACCAGAAACAGAAAACGGTTATTCTCTAGGGTAACTAAACATTTCTGTATCGAAAAGATATGTTTGCACTTATCAGGGATTAGCTATAATTTGCTTATTAGCACGTTGTGCTTTGCTGAACTCTATTGAGGATCGGCAATAGCAGAGATCAGCAGCTCATCTGCCACATTATATGTAGTTTTTAAAAGTTTAAGACAGATCATTGTGTCAAATCAATGAGGCTGTTTAAAGTGAACAGCTGAGGGGTTACTTTCTGTACAGGGTCATAGAAGTGCAAGAGCCTAATAAATAATTTTTATACCTAGTTTTGCTTTAAAACAATTATAATGCACAATTAAACGGGTGTAATTTAAAATTGATATCTGTATGCTTTTTCCACATATCTTGCCAAGTGCAGTCAGTGTATTAAAACCTATGGATCGTTACTTACGTTGTTGCCTTCCTCTCCTCATTTTCTATCACTAAATACTGTATGCTGTCAGGGCTTCTATATAAATGTTTCTATAAATGACTTGGGGCACTTTTGGTTTGGTTATGTATAACAGAGAGGACATTGAGTTCTTGGAGCACTCAAACGACCTTTTTCAGTCCCTCCAAACACTATCATGTTCTAGCTGGGTTTTCTTATGTCATGTTGTGGATGTGGTCCTGCGTAAAGGGGATTTTCAGTAGGTTTTAGAAACCTTACTTTAAAAAACAACAAACTTTTCACCCATGGCTTTCATTTACTTTGCTTTGCCCACCTGTAAGACTCTTTGTGACTCGTGTACGTATTCGGCACCAATCCTCTCTTTCTATTATATAACCTGTCACCCAACCACCAGCATAAACCTGTGTAGTTTTTATTTTTCCTGGTATACACACACATGCACACATCATTTATGGATCTCAAGGTTGACAAGCTAGATGAAAGGTGTGTTGTGAGAAAATCACCAACTTTCTTTTCATCTCCTATTCCCCAAGTTTTCTTTATTGATTTATTTTTCTTTTTCTATAAAAAAGTAGCTAGTTTTTTTATTCCAACAAGTACAAACTTTTATTTTTACTCATTGTAAGATTTTGTTCATGTTTAGCCTATAGAAAGTGGGATCATTTCCACCCTCGAGTTAAATTGCACCTGAAAGTGTGGGACGCATTGTTGTTTTGTCCAGTGTGTCATTCAGGTAGTGTGAGAACTGTGTCGCTCTGTTCTGTCTCTTGCTTTGACAAGTGGCTTCACCATTCTGCTCTATCAATACAGGGCAGGTCCTCTGGGGGACCAACCTGAATACATGAGCCATTTGGATGAGAGCCTTTTCATGCACCAAGTATCTCAGGGGGTTTTCTGAATTCAGTTTTTGTCACAGAGACACACTGTGTGTGTTTGTGCATGTGTGTACAGGTCAGCAGACTGATGATAGCCTGACGTAACAAGGCCCAATGATGAGAAAGAACAGTGGCTCAGTCGAACTGACAAATTCATTGGCAGAAGCAACGGTGATGTTGTGACTCTCTCTGGTGTGCACAGGGTTCATAAATGTTTTTTATGTCAAAAGTTCTACTTCCCCATACTCAGTTTTCCAGAGTTGTTCTTTTGAGCCATTTTTTGCAAATGGATGGGCGGACGGACAAATAGATCAGCAAATGAAAATGTGGGCAGACAAGTGGATGGATGGACAAAAAGATTTGTGAATGGGCAGATGTAGATATGGGTGGAGACAGGGGGAGTCGGAGGAATTAATAGCTGGACACAATAGGATAGAGAAAACAGTCTGGAATTTTAAAAATACTTCCATGCTTTATCTTTCCATCGATATCTTTGAATATTTTTGCTCTCGCATATCTTTTTTTAATTATCTTTTTGTCTCTAATAAGTTCAGTGTGGATATTTCTGATTTATAATGACTCATAATTAATGGATATTTAATTGTAATGCAAAATATTAAGATTTCCTATTAAAATGTTATAATATGAAATGCTAATGAAAACTGAACAATTGGAAATACAATTTTTGCTCCTTTTCTTTCAGGTGTTCTGTGTACAGTGCTGGTTGGCTGCTGGTTTCTGGCTCATTGGAACTGCAGGAGCCCCAGAGTCTTTGTGTGAAGTGACATTAAGATTTTATACTGGGAAAATAAATGACAGAGAACATTTCTGACAAAATGGAAAAAAAAAAAAGAAATGCACAAATATTTCTCTTTGAAGTTTCCAAAAGAAAGAAATCATTGTGCGCCTTCAAAGGGTTAGTGTGTATTGCTCCCTGAGGGTCCTCTGTGGGACGGTGAGGTATTTTTGCTCTGCAGTCGTGTCAATTCAATAAGTTTTGCTTTGACACTGCTGCTGAAATTAAAAAGTTTACACCTGCATGGCAGCTTGACCACCAGAGTTAGAAAAGGTGAGACATTTTGTGCCCGTTTGCCCAAGGCAAGGAATAGCATCTCATAACATTCAGAACTTAGAGAGGCTCTGGTGCATAATCAGCACAGCATTTGCATTTTATCCCCATTCGTTGTCATGTTTTATTACCGGAGCTTTCCGTGAGCCACCTCTTCGGACCTCATTTACTGTAAACAACTGTGATCGGATACAAAACAAGTTTGCTGGATGAGCGAATACATGAAGTATGGAACAATTCATTTTAAGCTGTTTTAATAAATCTTGATTAAAAAAAAAAACACCCTGAGTCCTTCTCAGCACTTACCTTCTCTCACTGATGGGCAAAATAATGGGACCACAGCGGGGATAAACCATGGGACTTTATAGAGGCTCAGAGTGTAAATATGGGCCAACACCTCTGCTGAGTGTTTACTGTGTTGTTTATTGGTCCCAGTGTTAGATGAGCTTTACTATCCCAGCCTGTGGGTGTCAGCTGTAAAGGCAGGGAGAGGAGGTAGTTTTTGGACTCTGTTGCCAAGTTTGAAGTTTTACATTTTAATTTTAATTAACTATACAAGACAAGAAGGGAAAAATAAAATGGTGAGAATCCATTTTTGCAATGATGTTTCTGAAGACGAGATAACCAGGCTTCTAATTGCTGAAATAGATAACATTTGTTAAGTCCAATCTACCAGTTCTGACCGTAAAACATACATCTATACATGCGTACATACAAGGCTGCTCTTCCTTTCAGCTCAGGCTAAGGTTTTCTCTTTCTCTCCAAAATTGGACAATAACAGATTGAAGAAATGTTTGTTGAGTGTTGATTTCAGCTGCAGCATTCAGATACTAGGGATGTAGATGTATGCAATCATTTGTACCAACTGATTTGAGAATAACAGCCCACCTATTGTTCTTTTGTTGATAACAATGTCCATTGAATATGACTTCAATGATTTTATGATGGCTACTTCCAGCGGGATAAAGCATTATGTCACAAAGCTCAAATCATCTCAAACCGGTTTCTTGAACATGACATTGTACTCTAATGGCCTCTGCACTCACCGAGCTTTATCCAATTAGAGCACTTTTGGGATTTGGTGGGACGGCAGATTTGCATAGCGTACATGCAAGATGGCAAATCTGCAGCAACTGCAGTCAATATTGACCAACATTTCAAGACTATTAAATCTTTGCCACAAAGAACTGAGACAGTTATGAAGGCATTCCTGAGTCCCACTCTTTACCAGCAGTGCATATATGATAAACTGGTCAATGAGTGTATGTCGGAAAACTTTTTCAGAAGTTTTGAAAATCCATCAAATATGTATGGGAGTATGTGATGTTATTTTATGCATTTGTAGACTTAATGGTCAGAGAAGTCTGACTTTTCAGTGATTTTCCAATCAAACTGCTCAGGTCAGGGAAAATTAACCAGTTCTGATGGCTGACTGATTATTTGGTGCATCTCTGGTTATTTCTGCAGTTTACAATGACTTCAGTGTCTGATAAGTAGCACGGAGAGAGAGGACAGAGAGAGCTGACAAAGACGGGGTGACGACAGCAATGACAAACGATGCCTTAGAGTTGGCCTACTGTAAACGGCAGATAACCCCAGCAGAGGGAGACAAGTGAGGGAAGGCGCCAGGGAATAATGGAACGGACAGGGAGGAAGGAGGAGGAGTGGACAGTCAATTACGCAGTCAACTGGGTATGACAAAAATGCGTGGCTTTGTGAAAATGCAAAGGGTCGCCAACTCCCCATGCGAACACAAAGATGGATCTCAGGGTGACATTTAAACTGGATTCTGATTTTATTTCCCTAATTTTCTGGATGAAGCAAATGGCTCACAACTAATTATTTTGATTCCCAACCTATTACTTCCTACGCTCATATATTAACATACTGTGAGCTCATGCTGCCACAAGCTCATGTACACACAAAAGCATCCCTATACCCTCTGCCTCTCTTTGTCTTACTTGGTGAATAAACAATAAGTCATTTTTCTCACAATGAAAGTTGACATCCCTGCCTTCCGCTGAGCATTTTCTCATGATGAATAACTCTCAATACAATGAAGGGGCATCACACACCAGCCTCGTCTCACCTCTTGTTCCTCCATCCCCTTTTCTTTGCCTCTTTTCCCTGTTACACTCAGTCTTTCTATACCCTTGTCCCTTCTTGGAGTTGCATTGAAATGGTGCCGGCTGCCTGATGAATGCTTTGTTACCGAAGCACTTCAAAAAGAGAGGGAGCTAAATGCAAGCTGAATTAATGGGAGGTGGTTTGGAGCAAATAGCTTTCAAAAAGGCAGCTCTTCACTTATTCTTTTTTTCCTCTGGTACATGTTCACTTACTGCCCCTCTCATGGCTTGGTTAAATAATCTTTCTACCTTTTCTTCCTCCGATGAAGAGTCTCTCTGTCACTCTGTGTGACGCCTTTCATCTTATGCTGTTTCTTTGTTTTTATCCATCATGTTGCATATCTCCTCTTCTTCCTCTTTCTCTCTCTCTCTACTTGTCTACCTCGTTGTTTTCCATTTCTCATTCTGTCATCACAAATTACCTCAACTCTTAGTCTTTCTCTCTGAGCGCAGTACTCTCTCTGTTTGTAAGCATCTCTCATCGGTCTCCATCTACCATCGGCTTTGTTTTTTCATTTTTTTTCTTCCACCCCCTGCCTTCCTTTGCATTCGTCCCACCATTCTTCTTCCGTTTGTCTGTGAGCAGCGGGGTGTCTGCAGTCCTCCGGGGTGCATTTGGTGTCATAGTGAAGCTTGTCGCGACGCCGCAGGCAGCTTTTATCAACGCCCTTAAAAGAGCGTATGCACTCGCATCTGTTGACATACACGAGCACCAAACTGTAAGATGCTGACTTGAAGCAAGCAGGGGTTGATCCTTTAGGGACGATTTAGGCCTGAGGGCTGTGACATTATCAAAGTGCACTCAGCTTCCTGCAGTAAGTCTGCGTGTGCGTTTGTGGATCTGTTTGTGTGATAATGCGACCGCAATCTCCACACTAATATCCTAGCTTTTTTTTTTTTTTGCCTGTTCCCCCTCTATGCTTCAACTTTGTCCCTATGAATTTATATCAGGCTTCCACCAGTTTCTATGTTACATTTGGTCTGTGTGGCTATAACTTCTGTGTCCCCAATGTCCAATATGCTAGAGGAGCCATCAGTTTCAATTGTGGGTTCCCTTTGAGCGTGCATGCGTGGATGTGTGTGTGTTAGGAAGGTTTGGAGGTGATCTGGTGGAATATATTTTACCTCCACTTACCCTGTCCTCTATTTGAACTCTGCTCCACTATTCTTAACAATAACCATTAAATATGGGAATAAAAATAGAATGGAAACAGCCCTTATTGTCCCTCTGAGGGAAAATTCGGGAACATTCAAAGGTTCGCTGACAAAGTTACTCTATTTACCAAAATAAAAATAATCAAAATAGTTTTCTATTCTTGGCATCTTTTTGTGCATTCTAAATTGTTTCATGCTGCAGGGGAAATCAGTTCACCATAGTTTGCAATGAGTGAAACTGTGAGATGAAATAAGTAGAAAATCCATGATAGCTTATTAGGGGCTTCTGCTAGTTTCATGATAAAATTTAATTACTTTTTAAAAGTTAAGTTTAAGAGTTTTCTAAATTATAAATGTAAAAATAATACCTTGAAAATATTATGCATATTTCCATTTAGTAAGCTTTAAATAAAGAAGGTATCAGAGTACAGGATGGATGGATGGATGGATGGACAGGATTAAAAACCTCAGGTGTCAGGTTGGGACCAGTCAACCAAACCTTTTTTTTAAAGTAATCTGTAGCTGAAGCACCTGACAAAGTTAATTTCTTTCTTTTTTTATCTCTGTGTTGTGCATTATCTTATCTCAGCAACATCCTCAACAAGGCATGTAGCCTGGTGGAATTTGTTAAAGAACCTGCTTGGTTTTGCATGCGTTGCTGGCTAAAAATTATTCATTTACTGCTGCAGTTCCCTGCATGTGCAATATGACAGTCTGTGTGCAGTCTACTCTGATATCCTCAGCTGTACTGGAGAAAGCAACTGAAACACTGGCCATTAAGTTTTATGCTCAAGCAAAGCTTTACATTAATGAAGCGGTAGCTGTTTTGTCTTTACACAATTACTATATGTCGGAAATATATTGTATGCTGTATTATCAACAAGTGGACAAAACCAGTAAGAAATGCTATTTTAGCTATGCACTCCAGAAACCTGCTCTGCACGAAAATATAAATACCAGGAACTGAGGACTATAGCTGTATGTCATATTTTTAGTAAATGGTAATATTGTACATGTTTTGGTGGTGGTCATTATTGAAGATTTTCTGTTCTATTTAATGTTGTGTTGGTGCAGCATATCAAGGCCTTCCTGCAATGTCACTATCTTAGAGAGCATGTTGTCTAGAAAAACAGCTTCACTCTCCCTAGACTCTGTAATACTGATGAAATGTTGTGGGGTATTTTACTTTGAAGCTTCAATAATATGTAAAGCATTGATTTCTAATGAGGTATCGGAGCAGGACTAGTTAGTTGTCTGGAAAATTAATTTTAAGCAGTTTTCTTCAGTGTATAACCAGTGTGTAGATCGTACAAAAGATTGGCTTAAACAAAATAAACTTTGAAGCATCAGCGCAAAAATGAAAGACGAGTTTTGCTGTGGAGGAAGCATTACCACATTATGAAGATGAAACACGGGACACAGAGACAAGGAGATGCAGATAGAGTAAGGGATTACAAATACGCAGCAAGACACATGACACTGCGATAAGAATTACCATGATGCATGGTGACATGAAGTGGCACAGGGGGAGGGGAAGGGAAGAAAAAGGTTAGAGTCAAGGAGAAGTATCATGCCAGAGCTGGTGAGGGTTGATGGGAGAAGAGGGGTGGGGGAGGGAAAGGTTGTCAGGTACAAGAGAGCCAGAACAACTGAGGTAGGGGGAGGGGCAGAAAGGGAAAAGGTGCTGTTGAAGCGATGAGGCGAAAAAGCCCAACACACCGGGGAGATATAGAAATGATGGAAAGATCGCAGCTGAGCCACTCGGGCAGATAGAGTGATAGAAAAAGGAAGGCAAAGGGATGAAATGAGACAAAAAGCAGGAGGTTTTTAGTGTTTCCTGTCACTAGAAATGATTGCAAGGCAATGTATGATAATAACTGAATGTTTGATGGATTCCTCTAGCCAAGGTTCAGACATAATTAGAAGTGTGGAGGCCCGGAGTGATATTAGAGCTCCAGGACTGATGGAAGAACTTGTTCTTAAACAATATCCCCAGTATGCCTTATTAAATACAGAAGTTTCCTGGGTAAATTAATGGAGACTGCAGGCCTGTAGTGTGACATTTAGCTTATTTCAAGTTCCTACCTTGCATGTTTCCCCTGTTGTTTTGTTCGTTTTTACTGTGCAAGGTATATTCAGTCTTGCAGAATTGTGAAAAGAAATGATAACAAGATAATGCATCAGAGTAGAATATAATTGGGTTCATGGCCAAAGCCCTTTTATTTCATCTTCACCCTTGTCGGTACCCAAGAGGAACATACTAATTCTAAGTGTGAACTTAGCTGAGAAATTGCAAATATTTGAGGAATTTTAATTGAACTGACTTATGTTGATGTGATTCAAGGAATCTAGAGCAAATCAGATCACCTTTGATTAACTGATTATTTAGACATCTCTATCTCAACAATTTTCAAAAAAATGTTTTAAACCAAGATGAATTTGACTAGCCACAACCAGGTTTTTTCACCCAGCCTCTCATACCAAGAAATGTTATAAATCTGCCCTGACTGGCAGCATGAAGTAGAAATAAACGATCTCAAATGACCCCAATCTAAAATAATTGACGAGCAAAGTCAAGAAAGGGTTACAAAGTTTTTTCTAAGGCTTTGACACTCGAGTAAATCAGAGTCAGAGCCATTGTCCCCAAATTAGGAAAAGATTTATGAACTGAGGGGCTTGCCAATGTTAAGAACCAAGAATAACACCTACCTTTCAGTAATTTAGAAACATAAATTTTGTTAAACCTTGATACCAGAAGCCAATCCTATTCCTAAAGCTACAAATATGCAGTCATATTCAATAAATTACAACTTAATCCACTAAGTGAAACACAATATCTATATGTTTATTACACACAGAGTGGTATTTTCAAGACTTCATTTCTGTTAATGACATTTCTGCTTACAGTTAATGAAAACATGACATTTAAGTTTTACTTTTGCATATTTGACTTGTGAAATTTCATGTTGTCTCCAACGTAATTGTGAGAGACACTAATAATTGTGACAGTATTTTTAAAAACATATTAAAGTACAGGGAGATTCAGTGTAGGATAGGAGCAATTGGGGGAATTAGGTGATTTTTATCAGGTTGGTTTTCAGCTGATTTTCCCACATGTTCTGTTACTACAAGGCTTGACCAGAAACCATGGTCAGCTATGGACTAAGCATATCTCATAGGGTGTTTTATATTCTGAACCTCTGAGCTGTCAGATGGTTGTAACATCCTTCGTAATATCCAGGGATAATCACATTTCAAAGGCTGCTAAGATCCCAATCAAAATCTCTGCCAGATGGGATTTTCTTTTCAATAGCGGATCAGGGTTGGACACGCAAGAGTTTTGTACAGTGTGCAAGACACTGATTCGGAATCTTCTCCTGTAGCATGCTTTGAATTTTATAGATTTAGAGATCTTTAAAGTTTGGAAGTCCAAAAATAAATTTCAAGCTCATCAGTTTTTTGTTTTTTTTCCTGCCATCAGGTAAGAAAAAAAAAGCATTTCATCTGAAGTGAATGCAACTTACACAGTTTTAAATGACCAAAGACAGAAAATCCATCACAGCAAAAGCAAAGCTTTGATTTGGTCCTGTTAGAGTTCTGCTTTATTATTATCTCATTGTGTCAGAGTCCCAGTTTGAGTGCTTTCATATCACTGTGCTACTGCTTACTGTCAATCGCCTGATGGCTGCTAGAAGAAATAAAATCCTCTGGCAAGACCCAATCTTTTCTCCAAATATGCTGCATTATAAAAATTGCCTTTTTGTCTGAAGCATTGATTTTAGATTTGATTTAACTTAGAAAAATGAAAGGTTTGATAAACATTAATGTGTAGTGGGAAACAAAAATATCAAACTATAAGTGACACTAGTTTTTTTTTTTTTTTTTTTTTTTTTACATGTATTCATTTAGAATTTAGATGTGTCTGCTGTGACTATAACTGGGAAAGATCAAAAATATATAAGTCCATAGTTACTTCATATATCTTTGCAGTGTGTTTTCCAAAGCAGGTTTGGGCATGAGTGTTATGAAGTGCCTCCTACACACAGGAGAGGGTGAAACACCTGACGAATATGAGGTTTGAGTGCTCTGACACCAATAAAGGTGTCAAAAAATATAAAAAGAGCTTGGCAAAAAAAGAGAGGAAAAAACAACTGAGGTTGCTGTTGACAATATTGAAGCCTTATTGACTAAACCCACACCTCTTTTCCTGATCACAGCCGTTCATCCCTGGGGAGCCACTCGCCTGATTGGTTGTCTTTCAGAGGCAGGCTGCTTGGGTCCGGAGGTGGACATATTTCCTGATAGGTGGTTGCTAGGCAGTGGATGTTAGTGCAAGCAGCTGGGTGTGTAAAAGGGACCAGCTGGAATGAGTGATTTTATATGTGCACATCTTCTATTCTTTTGGTTTTCTGGACATTTCTTCAAAGTTTGAGCTTGGGAGTTACTTGTGTGTAAAACCAAACACACAAGTAACTCTTGTTTGTTAGAATATTGTCAAAATGTTTTTTTTTAGGTATTCAGATGAAAAATGAAACTTCTCTCTCTTTCTGTCTCTCTCTTCCTCTGTTTTTTTCTTCAGTGGATTTCAGTTCAGGGCAGTTTGCTGGCCAATCAAGCATAGATAGACCACGGTCATTAAACCAGGTAGTGGTACTTTAGGCAGAGCAAGCAGGTGCCCAGTCTGGCTGAAAAATGAAATTGGCACCTTCACAGAGCTTGTCAGCAAGGGAAGCAGCAAGTCTTCTAAAATGTTCTTATAGATGGCTGTGATAAATATTTGCAAAATCACATTGGACCAACTCCAACAGAAGACATTCGTCTCCAAATCATCATGGAAGCCTAACACTGGACTTCAAGCAGCTTGAATTCAATGCCTCTCCACTCTCTGCTAAGATTCTGAGACCTTGATTTTCAGATAAAAGGCAACATTTACCGTCATCTGAAAAAAAAGACTCAACAACACGGAAAAACTGCCCTGTTCTTTCCTTTCATACCCTACGCTTGACAAAACTGACATTGTCTGCTGAAGGAGTTGGTTAACAAAAAATGAGACAGTATTAGGTCATTTGCTGGCTATCTTTATATGAAACCCCTTGAAGAGACATGCCTTGAAACATGTTGAATAGGCTTTTCTTTGTAACGCATCTAAGGCAACCCCACTTTTTTGCTTCTACTAGACTTGCCATTAATATGCTTGGATACAGCACACTGAGCTACCTGTTTCTCCAACAAAAACCTTTTTGTGGCTTCCCCTCCTCATGGAGGATCTCACGTATTGTCAGCAGGACAACACTTTTTGTTCCCATGGCGATTGTGCAGGCGATAACATAACATTTCTGAATTGAAAAACCTTTTTTTTGTATTTTTTTTCTGTAATGTGTTAACTGGAGTTTGATTTTCATTCACCAAAATTAATTAAATAAGATGAGTGAACTATTTTGCCATGTTTAATGAATTTATATAAATTTTGAGTTGTTGAAATAATTAACTTTCCAATAATTTTCTTAATCGTAGAGTTGCACCTGTGTTTTTATGTGCTTAATGGCAGAGCAATAGCTGCTTTTAACAAATAATGCTATGACTTCCTCTTTTAGAAATAAAGATATAAAGGAAAGCATCACTCAGACATAATGTTCATGAGTTTGTGTGTTTTCTGGCATGACAAAATCCATATATATTAAGAAAATACAATCATCCTTTAAGTCATGAGGGAGTTTCTGAGGTCACCTATAACTGCATCGCTCTCCTCTCCCTCCCAGAGCCAGCCAGGGATCTGCTGTGCGTATCAGTGTTCAAAGGCCACAGTGTCTTATTAGGTCTGTTTGTGACTCCTGCAGCTTAATTTAGTCCCCTGCTGGGAGCGTTATTCCGCTCATTAGAATTATCAACAGGTGCTTTGGGGGCGCAAAGATAAAACACTGTCTGATAGCGACTCGGCTACATGTGTCGGTGCGACGGATCTCTTTTCTCTTTTTCTGCTAATGCTTTGAATAGCACAGAGTCCCCTTGGTTCTCCCCTGCTGCGTTTTTGATCAAGCAAAATTAAATGTGAAATCTTACGTTTTTCAAAGGAGAAAATACATATTTTGAGCTTGGACTGGTCAGGTTTGGCGCCGTGTGCGACGTGTCCCTCTGGTGATGTTTGACAAATTCTCTATCAAACTTGAGTAAATAGAGAAATGAGGGCGCTGGGTTTTGCTTGTGAGCTGAATTTGCCATGCATTGTGTAGTAAGACCTGCTATCGGCTCATTAAATCAGTTTGAACAAGCATTAGCTTGTTAAGGGAAACAACGTCCCGACAGCTACCGCACAATGGACGTGGCAAAGAAAGCCCTGTGGATAAATCAGTCTTTCTTTTTATTTCTTTTAGTTTAAGAGGGTTCCACATTTAGTCTCAATTCGTATCAGCTATGAGCAACTGCGTTGTAAATGACAACCTTTTTTAGGACTGATGACAAAGGACAAATTTGCCAATTTTCCATTATTTTCTGCGTTTTTAATCAGAACTGATCAGCAGTCTAGATGAGAAACAATTAACAGAATGGAGAGCCTATTTAAAGATCTGTAAGTGGGCACATTGGTTTAAACTCGACCCTCTCTGCTTATTAAATTGATCAAAAGTGCAGATAAGGCCACTTAATAATTATCACGTAGCAGTAAATGGATGTTTGGTATTTTTATCTGGAGTTGATGTGAGCCATATGTTCCTTCTGCACCCTTTTTCAAAAGAGGGCGCTATAAAGATATTATGTTGTTAAAAGTGCTGATGGATACAACTGTGCATAAACAGACCCTGAGGGGGAAGTTGGAGCTAAAATATATTAAGAAAAGAAGAGGTGAAGAACGCTGAATAAAAGAGTGATGTGCCAGGGTCAGTTCTGTGGGGGCAGAGTGATAGGTGCTTATGAATATGGCAACTTTTGGAGGGCTGTACAGAATCATGTAGGCAGTATGTCGAGTGGGAACACTCTATTATTAAATTCTATAGCTATCTGATGATTGCACAAGAAACATACTTTGAACTGTGAAAGTGTGACACGTTTAATTTATTAAACAAAAAAAATCAAACACTTGAATCTAGATATAAACAAGAAAGACTCAGAATGATTCTCCCTTTTCCTGAATAAAAACGTAATGTTTCCAGATTTAGGTTTTTTTTAGGATCTGGTTAATCATTGAGTTCACTACCCGATAATCTAAAGACATTAAGGGATTTTACCTTTGAGGAAGGAGATGAGCTTTGTCTCTTAAAGTTGAGCGTGCTTCAGTTAGAAATGTGTAAATCATCCCCAAAATGAAAGCTTATGACCTTGTAAAAACTGAAACTGTGAAATGGTGGGTACTATGTAAAATGACCTTTTTAAGCTTTCACGCTATGATTTTATTCCCTCATCAGATTCATACCTGGAGAGCTGCTTTAAATCTTTCAGGCATCTTTGAGGAATCTTTGAATCTAATTTTTAGTTGGCTTGAGCTAGAAAGTGTCCCATATTAAAAATATCTCACCTTTTAAAAAAAAAAAAAAAAAAGTGGTCCCAGGTTTTACTCTCCTTCGATTTCTGCCCTGCTTTCTGTTCATTTATTACTGACCACTAGTACCACAAAAACTTTTCAAAAAATAAATAAAAAGTTCTAGCCCAACTAGACAGATAACTGGAATTCATTTGTGTAAATAGATGAGTAAATACATCTCTTACACTGACTCACAATCTCAAATCTCCTGCTAGCAGTGAACTGTATGTAAACCTTCTGTCTTCATGCTGTTTGAAATCACAAATTCCTGTATGAATTCATAAAACATAGTTGGTGTCATGCCAAATGATTTGTATGCATTTCTCCTCATACATCCCAGCCATCTATAATAGAATGTTCTTTTTTACAGTATCTGGTTTTCAATGTTCCTTTTCCAAGCAAACTTTACTTGTGAGATCCAGGTTTTCTCATTGTTAACATCTCACACAGCTTTGGTGCGTTTTCTAGTGACACTGACACACCACTTCTGATTGGCTGGAGTTGAGTTAGCAACTAATTATGGGTTAGATTTTCTTTTTTCAAGATAAATATGAGGACGTTTTATGGAGGAAAAAATCTCGGAGTCAAGAGGGACAACACAACTTCTGGATCTCTCAAGCAGAGGCTATCCATGGAGTTATCATGACATGTTCAGTTGAGGAGACAGCGACACCGCTTCAGTGGAGAAGATGGTGACAACATGAGGTGTACTGTTTGCTAAAACTTTGAGAAAAGTTTAGAGTGAGTTCTAGATGTTTAAACTGCATCTGAGTTGCTATTCTCTCTCCCCATAAAAACGTCTTTTAGTTTCTCTAAACTGAGATTGCCCTGACAGCTGCTGAGTTCAGGTAAAATCCTAACTTCCCCTACATATTTCTCACTACTCCCCTTTAAAAAGGTATTTATTTCCAATTAAAGTGATTCTCTTGCTTTTGAATTGTTCATAAATATTAAAGTTACTTTTCCTTATAAACTAAGGTTAAGTCAGGACTCGGTGATCAAAATTTTGAATGTGGAAAAAGTGGAAACGGCCTTGCAAGCAAAATAAAGTCTAAGTAATATAATTATTCATTTCATTTCTCAACATGTCAGCCTATAAAAAAGCTGTTTTTTTATTTTATAAGGAAACAAATGTAAACTGACAATACTGACAAGAAATTCGTCAGAAGTCAAGTCAGAGGCAGTGCTGTCAGAGTCACCTTGTTGGAGCAGGGACTGTCCCACTGAGAGATGTTTGATACAAGCTGCACTGAAGGAAAGAGCACAGGTGAAGAAAGAAGTGATAGACTGATACAAGAGGTGGAGCACTTAAAGCAGAGATCTGACAGATTGCCTCCAAGAGGGACTGTTGCCTTTGTTCATCAGCCGTCTAATAATCCGCCACAGACGCGCCACAAACAGCACACAAAAAACCAAGTCACATTTTGATGTTTCCATTTCTGCCTCAAGCTACTGTTGTCATGTTGAGATTGAAAGCTGTCTTTACAAAAACATAAATAAAAGAAACCATGGCGGGGGAAAATGCTAATGCTGCAATTTAAACGGTAAGTTCATAAAACGTTCATTGAAAAAGATAGAAAAAAAGCAATTATTAGATTTCATTATACCGATATAATTAAATATGCATGGCAAATGCATTTTAATATTGTTCCTTGTAGACTCATGTAGGAAGTTCTACTTGCAAGGTTCATGCGTTTTGTCTACTGAAAAAAAAACAAAAAAAATAAATCTGTACCAAAACTTTAAAAATTGTATAAACACATGATCTAACATCTTAAATTTTGGGTAAGCGCAAACTTCTCTATATTTTCTTTTTTTCCCCACATAATGTAGACATTTAGGTTGGTATTGATAAATTGCTCTCCCATGCAGTATTCCTTGCTGAAGGAGGTAATAAAATCTCTTATAATGATCTGCTATCTATCATCTGTATAATGGTTGTAGAATAATACCTTTCTAACTAAAATAGCTTAAGCAGAACTTGGTTTTGAGGCTTCGTGTATTTTACATGCACGGCAGATGAAGACATTTGGCAGTAGCCTTGTGTGGAGATGTTAAAAGTGGCTGTGGTTAAGGTTGTCTTTCAATTGGGAAATTTGATCCTGAGCTCAATTCCACAGCAGCGGTGCTTTGGGACTGTATTGAACCTGACATAGCCCTACATGTCCTCATTAGTCTGTGATTGCAGATAAACCAGATTGTACATATATGCCAGATTGGGCTGTATGAGTGTCCTTGCTATTTGATTTTCACCAAACCAGTTCCCTTCTACAGCGTCCTGATAGTCACTTGAACCCATCTGTAAGTAGGACAAATATTTGTCCAGAGGTTTTGCAGCATGTAGATGCACTTGGGGTGTTTGCTGCATGAAATTCTCCCTATTTGCAGATGCACTTGTTAGCATATTTTTTGTCTGATATCCAAATTCATAAACATCAAAACTATTTATGCTTTAAAGATGTTAAAAAGTAAAAAATTGTTTCCATGGCATTCAGAAAATATTTGACATTTGACCTGAAACTAATTGTATGAAAACAAATCCAGTGATAATGCACAATGCTAATCTCAAGTATTAATGTTCTGATCAGGCATTTCTAAATGATTGGAATCAGAACCAAGATGTCAATACCTGCCATTGATCTACTATTTGTGACTTTTTAGTTATACCCCAGTTTGTCATGTTCTGCTACAAAACCATTATAGGCGGTACACATTGTTTGGTTATATGCCATTATTCTTAATAAAATATTTTCTCTTTTGGCTCTAGTGGCCTTTACTTAATGGTTAATTGACAGAAAAGTGGGTAATGCGATAGGGGGAAGACATGCAGTGAAGGTTGCCAAGGCCGGGAATTAAACCTGCTGAGGACTAAGGCCTCCATATGTGGGTTGTGCTTAATCCTTCGCCACCACAGCAGACCCATAAAACATGAAATTCGTGCTTGGTATTGGAGTTTGGAGGCAAAAGTGTCCTCATGCGGTTTCCCGTAGTGTGAAGTGGAACCAAGTTTCTCCATTCGACATGATACAATGAGGTAGGCCAGTCAAAGCTGTAAGACTGGAGAGTCTGGAGACTTGAAAGAGTTCACTGGATTTACAAAAAGGCAAAATGTGGCTCTTATGAACTTCTATCTGAAAATAGAATCCTAATATATGCACATTTCCAATTCATGCTGTAGTTAGGAGGGATATTCTACAAACTTGAACAACCCTGTGTAATATTCAAACTGCTTTCTACAGATCAAGTTGGTAGTTCTTGTGTACAAATGCAGAAAAGTAGGACAATGTGATTGTATTTCACTCAGGGAGGTTAAACAAGCACAAGGTTGTTTTTGTTAGGGGTGAAAACACTTAAAATTTAGGGGCTTGGGGAGAAATTTTATTTTGTCAGCCCTGGGTAACATCTTATTTTTTACAAAATAATTATGCACAACACACGCAAATTTTGTGCAAAATGCACTTTACATCAAAAAGTCAGACAGGCGTGAATGAGCTAATTGAACACACTATTTCCTCCTCAGACACTGCTGCAAGTCTGTAAAATGTAACCCTCGCGTGTAAATATAGTTTTTCTCTAATATGCAATGAAACATAGCAGATGAAACAAGGCCAGAGGAGAAGGAGATGCTTGCCACGGAGGAAGGAGAGTGAGGAGAAGAAGAAAAACCGCTTTGAAAAATCTAAAAACAGCATAATGGAAACAGAGAAGAGGGAAAGAATGGTAAGGGGAAAGTGGGAGTGTGATAGGGAAGCGGTGGAGCAAATCAAAGTAAAATTAAGTGCATTTACATATTTAGATGAGCGCTTCTAGTCACCCTGTCTAATTATTTCATCTCCATTTTTCATTTGCACGCCGTTTGATCCAAAGGCGGCAGGCCGTGAGGAAAGTTTCTCTCCCTCCCTCCTTGCTGTGACTTTATCGCATTCATCCTCACCCCTCTCTCTCTCTTTCTCTCCCTCTCTGTCTCTGCGTCTGACTCTCCACCTCTCGCGGGCGGCTTTCGTTATCCGGGTCATTACCATACACTTTTTGTCCATTCGCACTTGTGCTTCCCATCTCCCTCACCCCCACCCCTCCCTGCGCAGGCCTGCATTCTTTCACTATGTTTTATGCATACGAGAATGCTGCCCTACTTGCGTCCAGAAAATGTGTGTGTGTTTGAGACTTTGTGTAAAAGTTCAGGACTAATGCCCTTTCTAACACATGTTTTATGCATTGTGTTGCTTGGGCAAAGACACGACGGGTGCATGTCAGTGCCCAGCATGTGTGTGCGTGTCTGAATACGCTCACCTACCACCACAATCTTCAAATTAGCTTGAGGCTATCTGGTTGTAGTCCTTTATCGCTGATTTCCCCCCTTTTCTTCATTCCATTTCCCCACAGTAAATAAATCTGGCTTTCTCCTCTTCCTTGGAGCTGTTCATCACTGTCTGCATCACCTTGTCTTCATTACTTCTGCTAGCTTCTATAAATCTCTTCCGTCTTCTACCAGAGTACTATTAGACAACAGCAAATATAAATATGTGATTATCTATCATACATAAACCTCCTTACTAGAAATAGCTGGTGGAAAATTGGGCATGCTGGGCAGAATTGCGTATTTCTGTTCATGTGTTTAGATGGTTTTTTGCCTGTGCATGAATGCATGCATGCACTCAGGTGCGTCCACTGGCATAAAAGGTTGTTATGTGCTTTAGGTGTTAATTGGCTGAGGAGCTTCGTTAATATTCTCCTTGCGAGGCTGATCGTCAGGAGCAGAGCCGGCAAACTGATGAGTGTGTGATTTTCCTCCAGAGAGAGAGAGAGAGAGAGAAAGTGATAGAAGGAGACAAAGAAGCAGAAAGAGTAAAAGGAGTGACTCTGACGCAAAGAGACTCTTTAAGGTCAGAAGTGAGAGAAGAGGGAGCAAGAAAAGGTTTGGAATTAAATGCAGCGAAGGCGGCGAGTGTTAGCGGGGTTGGGGTGGGGGGGCATCCGAGGAAGACAGAAAGAGATGAAGGTAGGGAGGGAGAGAGAGAGAGAGATGTGATAAAAAGCCATAAAGGGTTCCATTGAGTCACTGGGTGAAAGGAAAGATTATATCATGCAAGGGTGAAATTACTCCATTGTTGGGCATTTGTGGATTGGCGTAATGGGGGCAAGGCAGTTGGCAAGGCTCCCTCCAGCAAGGTGGCCCGTTGCTGCTCAATTCTAATCAACCACCTTATGCCACGACAGCAACCTGCTTCCAGCTACACAGACTCACTGCAGTGCACTGACCACCACCCCTGCAGATCACACAAAAATGAGCCATTTGGGGCTTTGGCCTTAGCAAGCTGGTGTGGCCTGGAATATCACACCACATACCTACAGCTGCAGGTCTCTACTAGCTTAGCACATCTTGACTATTGGATGGCAAAGGCCCCTACATATTTGATCGTACTTCACTCTGTAGAGTGAAGTACGATACAATCACTCTGCGGAGGCTCGGTGTGAATTTAAAGCAAACATCCGCCAAACCTTTACAATGTGTGACATGGTAAGTTGGTTGGCAGGAAATGATGTTCACATTGTTATTTATGTGACACTGAGTTGATGAAGTTGTGAGTCAGCACATCTAGTCACAAGGATGCACTTCAGCCGGACTACTACTTTGAGCTGCTCTGAGTGTGTGATTAGTGACCTGCTGGAGAAGAACCTGGGTTAGGGCCACAACTAGCTCATTAACGTCCTGCTATCCATTTGGACTGTGGGAAATTAAGGAATTTCTCACGTGAAATGTAGGCTATCGGTCCACTCGACTATGAAACCTCAATCTTCAGTGGATAGTGTATGCAGGATCCATCCAGCTCACAGAGTACTGTAACGTACAGTATAAACTTTTCATTGCACATTGTGTTTTGCTTGCAGACGTTAATCTGACTGAAGGAAGACAAGTACTTTTTGTGCCACTGGTGATTTCTACAGTTCACTCAATTGTGCCATAATTTCAAGATGATGGATTCAGAGTGCTTCTTGAGCATTTTGCATGTTGCTTTATAACATAATCCTACCTTAAACGTGTTCATAACTTTTTCCCTGACCTGTCTGCTGTGCTCATTTGTCTTCATGATGCTCTTTGTTCGGTGTTCTCTAATAAATCTCTAAGGTTTCCACAGAGATATCAGTGCTACAGACTGATGGATTCTTTTTCCATTTTTGTGACTTCCTAGGTAATTTGTTAAGTAGGTTTTTATTTAGTCAGTTTAATGGTCCCTGAATACAAATGCATTTCAAACTTCAGATTTAGATTTGTAATTAATTTTAATATGCTTGAAAACCATATGTCTTTTTTGAATCCACTTTAAAATCATTTAATGCTTTTGTTTGTTTTTGTCTGTCACATAAAACTCCAACAAACCTCTCTGGGTTGAACAGTTTCTGCAAGACGCCGTATAAGTGAGTAATAAGGGCCGAGACAGGAGCTGGCACGCGCATCTGGCACGCTGACGACTATTAGTCGGGCTCACATCAGGGAACAAAACAAAAT
This sequence comes from Micropoecilia bifurca, assembly GCA_903067075.1. Lineage (NCBI taxonomy): Eukaryota > Metazoa > Chordata > Actinopteri > Cyprinodontiformes > Poeciliidae > Micropoecilia > Micropoecilia bifurca. The sequence continues at coordinate 34,234 of CAEGAF010130732.1, forward strand.
TGCACTCCGGCGACAGAAAAATGTTAGCACATGCGCCGGGAAGGGAAAGAAGAGAGAGACTGACACGTGCACAGCGGCAGAGAAAACGGTGAGCAGAGAGTTGCAGCCTGTCACTGGGAGGTGTGATGCCGCATGGATAATGAGTGTAACTCCCAGCAGGTAGCAGTGTTGTATGTGGCTCTCGGCGCACACAGACACACTCGTTAGGAAGCTCCGACAGTACGTTCTCAACTTGGCAGGTAACACTGTTTGCATTTATCTTACTGAGTAAGGCAAGGCTGAGTTTAGCATTAACTTGCATCACAACGGGGGGTCGGGGTGGGGGGTGGGGGGGAGGACTTGCATGGCGGTGCATAAAATATGCCTGTAATGCATTCTGTTACTCAAACCAAATATCTATTTTTCTCTTTCTTTTTTTTTTTTTTACAGAGCAGCCAGGAAAACAGCAAGAGCCCAGAGCAGCAAGTGTCATGTCTGTGTTAAAACCTTACCGCCTTGATGGCCTGTAAAGTCTAACACCTTATATCCAGCAGCTCTCTTTATCTGAGCAAATGAGAAAAACTGCAGCTATCTGGATTCCTGCTGTAGCTTTCCTCAATGCAAGTGTTACAGCTATTATTCGCACTGGCGTGAGCTGTCGCCTTCTCTGAGGCATTTTTCTCACATACAATAACCGGTGCGACTGCTGTGCTAACTTCTCACAAGTGCACTTCTTGTTTTGTCTGTTCAAACTAAGAGGTAGCTGCCATTAAAAGAGGCTGCGGTGGCTTTCGTGACGGTTTATGTTTTCTTTTTCTTTCAGATAGAACATCTCTTGGAATACCGCTGCTACTTTTCAAACTATAGTTTGAATATTAGTTTTTTCTCTTGCAGAGTACAGTTGTTGTTTAAACCTGGCAAGGTTTTTTATAGTCAATTTCTGTTTCTACTCGGTGGAAAAGTTTAAGTATTATGCATTAAGAGCGCATGGCTGCCTTCACTTCACAAAGTTCACAGCATCGCAGGTTAACCACCTTATCTAACTTTGGACAATAAATACAGTACGATACGGAAATGCCGTATCTAACGGCCACACGGTGAAATTGTGGCTAAATTGCTTCTCACCAAAGAAAGTTGAAGTCCCTGAAGACTTTTACAAAAGTCACATTTTAGTTTCTAAAGGTGAGTGCTGATGGAAATTAACTTCTACATCACTTCATGCAACAGGAATTCATGGCTTATAAGGCAAAGCTGTTCAATTCAAATTAGCTTAAAAAAAGGAAAGGTGCTTATTTCATAGGAATATTAAGGTGTGACAATAGTTGTCGCCTCAGTGGTTTTAATAAAATTAATTATTTCTTAAGATGGATCTTCTTTTTTCCATGCTGAATAAGTGAGTCAAATTAAAACTTTGATTTTTCCACAGTTATTGTATGAGATTATACTCCTGCAAAACAAAAAACAATCATTTATTTTATGGCTTTCGCACGTCTTTTTTATATGTTCCAATAAGGATGGGCGGTGTTGTTATAACAACATAATGGAATACAATAATTTTACCGCTCAAAATTAAATCACTTGTTCATAATTTGCTTTAATGCCGTCACCTACAACTGACGGCATATGGAGCAAGTTTAAGGATTCTTAGCGGTATAACGCGTGTCAGATGTCCAACCTTTTGTAGACAGTCCTGATGCCACAGCTGGTTTCCTGTGGTTTCCTGTGCAGCTCAAAGGATGTCTGATTTGTTTGACGAGTCTTTTAACTCATTCACTACCAGACTACAAGAAGCCAAATGCTTCAATCTATGATTCAACAATGTTTTTTGACAGAATTTTTAAACAGGAAAGTTAAAAGTATTGTTTAATGTTTTAAGCACAAAGCTACTTTTATGTACTACCTTTTGTTTTACTGTAAAGTAAAGCTATAAGTCTTAGCTTATACCTCATCTCTTGCAGGTTTAGCCATCTCAGGATTTTGCTTCCTCTTATGCTACAATGTGTTTAGTGATATTTTTCTTAAAATGCCTACATTTATTTCCATCCATCCATTTTCTTGACACCCTTGTCCCTTAGTGGGGTCAGGAGGGTTGCTGGTGCATCTCCAGCTAACGATCCAGGCGAGAGGCAGGGTCACCCTGGACAGGTCACCAGTCTGTCGCAGGACAACACAGAGACACACAGGACAAACAACCACACACACTCACACCAAGGGCAATTTGGACAGACCAATCAACCTGACAGTCATGTTTTTGGACTTTGGGAGGAAACCAGAGTATACAGAGAAAACCCACGCATGCACAGGGAGAACATGCAAACTCCATGTAGAAAGACCGGGAATTGAACCCAGAACCTTCTTGCTGCAAGGCAACAGCTCTACCAACTGCACCACTATGCAGCCCTACATTTATTTATTTATTTATTTTTATTTAAAAAATAGGAGAATGTTTAGGCTGAGCTGTTTCTTTAATTATCCAGCATACTTGCAGCTTCGGTTCTAGTATCTGTGTCATCCGACTGTGGCTTCTCCAGTCCACAAAACAAATGTAATAGCTACTAAATTTGTAGCAGAGTAATGCAGGGTATAATTAAGTGCACCCAATTATTTTTCCATCAGTAAATACTACAAATCCTCCTTTTCCACTCGGTGATGTGCATTATGTGTTCCAGATAAACTATAGGTGAACTGCTCCTCTCTGCTTAATTCACTGTAATTTCCAAACTAAAAGCATCTTTCAAACGCTTTGAACACTTTTTTTACCAACGGGTTTCGAAAAGCTGAACTGCTGCACAACGAAGAGGGGAACACAAGCTCAAGAGCGAGGCAAAAGTTCATTGAGATTGATACAAATGAGAGACTGAGGAATTGTGATGAAGTCTGCGATATGCTTGGTACGGCAAAGCAGTGCATCTGACCCACACAACGCGACACATGCATATATGCTTAAATGGCCTGTTTGTTAAAAATGTCACTAAATAATAAAAAGGAAAACCAAAACAACCTTTTTGAAGTTAAGTCTCTTGCCAGTTCCTGGGTTCTGGTCCTGTGTTAGTGACATCCAATAGGTGAAGTGATAAGACTTGCTTAATTATTTCTCT
>CAEGAF010130736.1:0-10392 GCA_903067075.1 Micropoecilia bifurca
TGTCCAACCAGAGCAGGTATTGTGTAGTTGGTGCTTTTAATCAGTTTTCAGTTAAATTAATTCAATCCAACTTTATACCAGTCACAAAACGTCAACAAAATCACTCTGTCCCTCTAAAATCTTTCAGAAAATCTCAAAATGTATTCAATTGTATGGTTAGCTGAATATCGCGATATATATCGTATCGTGGGCAGAATATCGTGTATTGTATCATGAGGTTATTGTATCACTGCAGCCCTAAATCACACTGTTTTGGACGTTTAACTAAGAAGAAGGAGCGTTTTTGCAAATGCATGTAATGGCTCACAGATTGTACTTTCAGCGCTGGAAAAAATTAAAAGATCAAAATGACTTCCATTAAAATGCAAGAAGGAGCAGAAGTTAAATTACTTACATTTGAGAAATCCTGCTGTACTCCTGAAAAGTGGAGAAGAAGATTTTTCTGTTTTACTCTGTAACAAAGTGGCTGCGTATCTAACAGACAGAGCTCCAGCTGACCATTATGAACGCCTGGTCCTGGACGCGCGTGTCGGCCCTGGCGTCGGCCAGGCCCTCCAGGACGTGGAGGCCATTTTGGATGGACTGCAGCGAGCCCTGAAGCAGGCAGAGCTTCTTCTCCAGGCCGCCCAGGACCCGGCTCTCCTCCTTCTTCACGCAGCGCAGCGCCGTCTGCTCCTCCTGGTCCAGCGCCTCCCTGATGGCGCCGTACTGCTGCTTCACTCCGTCCAGCGCTCCGGTTAGAACCGCCTGGAGGCGACAGGACAGCAGCGTCAGGACATTACTGTGCAGTACAATCAGAGGCCAGAGTTAAAGAATTACAACAGCTACAGGGTTTATACTATTAAAGCACTTTTCAAACATTTTCCCTTTTATATGACAACATTTCTTGCTGTTATCGTTATTATACATTCTACAGAAGCAACAAAGTAAACTAAAATATTACAAGATTTTGTTTTGAGGGCTGCACAGTGGTGCAGCTGTAGAGCTGTTACCTTACAGCAAGAAGGTTCTGGGTTTGATTCCCTGCCCTGGTCTTTCTGCATGGAGTCTGCATGTTCTCCCTGTGCATGGTGGGTTTTATCTGGACAGTGTTGTATAAAGTACTGAAATCTCAGAGTCAAGTAGAAGTTTAGGTTCCTCTCCATATTTGCCTTTGGTAAAAGTCCAAGTCACTGACTGAAATGTTACTTGAGTTAAAGTCTTAAAGTATCTGAATTTTCTTGTACTTAAGTATGAAAATTACTGTAANGTAAAAATGGATGAACTCAAGTAATGTAATGAAAAGTATAAGTAAAAAGTAAAACAAGGCAAATGCAGTTTGAATGAGATTTTTTATATTTTGGTAAACTTGTCAAATACAGTTAAAGTAATAAACACAACCAAATGCAGGCAAAATTAAACCTGCTAATAGATAAACCTGCAGGCAGCATTTGGTTAAGAAAATTATGTTCTTTACCTACAAGGTTAATATCTTAACCTGCTTTACAACTGAACCAGCTTCTGACATGAACCACATATATATTCATGTTGTATGGGGCTCCATTAGTGTCCGACTTTGTTACAGTCAATCAGTAGGTGGGTCAAAACACCAGCGTTTCTCTCTCGCTTTTTTGTAACCAGTAACTAAACCACACATTAAAAATGTATCGGAGTAAAAGTATGAAATTAAGTTTGGAAATATAAAGTGAAAGTTATCAAAAATTCTCATAACTTGAGGAAAGTATGAAGTGTCCAAAATATACTTAAGTAAAGTAGTGAAGTGTTTTTACTTCGTTACTATACAACACTGTCTCCGGGTTCTTCGGTTTCCTCCCACAGTCCAAAAACATGACAGTCAGGCTAAATGTTCTGTCTAAATTGTCCCTAGGTGTGAGTGTGTGTGGATGGTTGTGTGTCTCTGTGTTGCCCTGCAACAGACAGGTGACCCGTCCAGGTGACTCCGCCTCTCACCCAGAACGTCAGCTGGAGAGGAACCAGCACCTCCTGACCCCACTGAGGGACAAGATGTAAAGAAAATGGATGGATGGATTTTGTTTTGAAATGTCTCGTACAAACTGGTCTGAGAACAAAACACAACTTTTACCAAAAATAAATTCTCCTAACTTTAATAATGTGAAATTCAAGCATTTTCAAGGATTGGTCTCATAAAGAGCAGCAGATACTAAGTGTACTAATTTAAATAGTTTATTAAACAATTAAATAGGTTCAGGAATTTCAGCCGGACAAAGCAAACAGACTAAAGTTTGGTTTAAACTGCTGAAGGAATATTAAGATCTTTATGCAAAGGATAAATTAGTAACATTAGTTTCCTCTTACTGTGAAAGTCTCTTTCTTCTCTGTGAGTTCAGTCACTCTGTTCTTCACTTGCTGTTCGGCCTCCTGCAGCTGTTTGATTTCTTCTTTCAGGTTTGCCTGGAAAAATCACAACAAACATTAAAATCACCAATCAAGAGTTTATGACGGCCTTCATCTCTAAACATATACAGGGTTTCCCTCAGTGTATCATAAGCCTGGCGGGCCACCAGGCTTTATTTATGCCCCCACCAGGCTAAGCATTGCTTATTTATTTCAGTCTTTTGAAAATGTTTGCATTTTTTAAGACGTTATAGTTGGTGTTCAGGTATTAATCTTCAATCTTTCAATGACACATAAGGTTTATTGGGGGAAACCTTGACCACCTTGTTCTGGAGAACATGGGTAAAATTAGGGCTGTAGTGATACAATAATCTCACGATACGATATTCTGCCCACAATACGATGTATATTGCGATATTCGGCGAACTATACAATTCAATGCACTTTTGCGGTTTTCTGAAAGATTTTAGTGGGACAGAGTGATTTTGGTGACATTTTGTGACTGTTATAAAGTTGGATTGAATTAATTTANCAATACCTGCTCTGGTTGGACACAGACTGAAAGTGGACAGCTGGACAAAATGAATCAAAGAAGTGGTGAGAAAACATTTTTCTTTTAGTTGAAACAGTCCAAACTGTAGCTTCATGCATTAGTAAAGTAAATAAAGTGAACCAAGTTCCTGCTCTGAATAGTTTGATACCTTTTTAACCTGAACATCTGAAGGAATCACTATAAGCCTGATGACCGAATCGCTCTCCTGGCAAAGCAAGCAAGGTGACAGTTGGATGTTACGATACTTGCAGATGAATATTGATTTATTTTTATTTTTTTTTCTAGGAAAGAAAATATCGATATATATCGTGATATCGATATTATTACACAGCAATAATATAAACTAGCATCTGAATTGTTTGTTTCAACCAATGCACCTGGTGTGTTTCCATAGATCTGATTGGTCAGCACAGGCGGCGTGGGCGGAGCCGAAGGAGGACCAGGTTACCCGACTTCGCAGACGATCTCCAGGGGAACGACTACGAGGTGAGAAACCGACCCGAACCCAACGCCATTGTCTCTGAATGAAGGCGTTATTTTTTCCTTTTGTAAAGTTCCGGAAGGTTCCCCCAGAGCGGGGAGCCATGGAAACGCCTGGTTTCCGTGGTAACTGCGGTGAGGGGGGGCCTCTCAGTCTGGACTCCTTTCTTCTCCTCTCAGGCTCTGCTGGAGTTAGAAGAGCGTCAAGGCGCCGTTGTGTCAAAGAAAATGAGTCGCAGGGAAATCCAGAGGTTTCCGACCAAAAACTTCTGCTCTGCGACCAACAGCGGGAACACGCAGTGAGTCCAGAACCCGGTCCGGTCCGACCCGATCTGAACCGGAAGACTTAACCCGCCTCTCTGTTTCACCCGTCCACAGGTGTCAGATATGTTTCTGCGAATACGCCGACAAGGACAAGCTGAGGATGCTGCCCTGTTTCCATGACTACCACGTCCAATGCATCGACAGGTGGTTAAAGGTACAGGCACAGAGAAAACCAACACTTATTGTCAAGTTGTCGAGTTTACAATAATTATCTCCAAACTCTTAGAATATATAAAATGTGTAATGGTTATTTTAGTAATTGATTATTTTATCGATTATTCTGACAATCGCACATTTTCCAGGGTTTTCATTTAAACACTTGAGCCTTTTTTATACATTATAAATGTATATAAAAATATTAGAAAATGTGAATAAACAGTTCAGGACCGTTTAGTGAAAAGGAAAACATTTTATTGCCTAAAATGCAGTAATATATTATTCTGTTGATCAATTGCAGCTAAAAAAAATACTTCTAATATAAACGTAAGAAAAGTTCATCCAGTTCTGCTGGACTTGACATCAATTAATTGATTAGTAATAAAGGTGCTGAATTGAATATTTATTTATTTTACAGAATTTGAAGAGTTCTTTGTAACACATTTACAGACGGAGAAGATTTTTCATCTTAAATGAAAACTGAGTATCTTTTTATACAGTTTCGGTTTAATTGTCTGAAGATCTTGTTCTTTCAGCAAATGTCCTTCTTTTGAGTCTGTATTCCAGTTAAAAATCATTAAGTTAGTAAACATTATTTAAATAATCAATTAATCATGGTTAATTATTTCAGCTTTGTTTTCCATTTCATGTAAAACTTTTAATCACTAAGTTTTCTTCAAAATTGTTCATACAGTAAACTTGCAAAGGATAACAAAACAACAAAAAGAGACTACTTGCTTGATTTTTTTTTTTTTTTTTTGCCTGACTTGACAGCTTTTTCCTCACACAACAAACATTTTGGACAAGCCTGCTTTAGATAAACCCTGCTGATTTTCTAACAGAGTGAGATGTCTGTCTGTGATGAACATCTCTGTTTCCTCCTGACAGGACAACTCCACCTGTCCGATCTGCAGGGCCAACCTGGCTGATGGAGACTCTCTAGCGCCCCCTACGCAGTGACCCCAAAACTCCTCCCTGTTTTCTAAAGAATAACTGATCCACTATTTTTAGATTGTTATTCCCTTTGTGTTTTTTTTTTTTTTATATTAAACTCTGCAGGATCAGTTGAAGCTGCTGTTTTTTGATCTGTTCTTAAATAAAAATGTTTCTATTTTCTTTTTTTCTACGCTTCTATGCGGAGCGTCTTCACTCCTCGTAGTAACGTTTCTTCATGGCCCGGTACTTCCTCAGGTAGTAGAGCGCCTCCAGCTCCCGCGCCACATACTCCCCCCGGGCGATCATGGCCTTGATCTGCTCCGGGTCCTGGACCGACCTGTTCTTGGTAAACGCCGCTCTCAGACGGTCCCTGAAGTAGTCGCCGCCTTTCGGGTATTCCCGGCCGAGGTAGAGGAGCTGAGGATGAAGATGGGTGGATAAAATTTAAAGTGGACCTATTCATATTTTGCATATTTTTGTACTTCCATTTTGGTCTCAACTGCTTCTAAAAACACCCAGCTGTTTTTTTGGCAATAAGTAAAAACATTTTTGGTGTCTGGAAAATGAGCCATTAAAAAAAAACAAAAAAAAAACAAACCCTAATAAATCTAGCAACCCTAGAAAAACTCTGCTCATTACCTAGCAACCCTGGCAGAACCCTGCCGGTTACCTAGCAACCCTAGCTGAATTCTAGCACGTTTGGCCAGCTGGTTTTACTGTTGTATGCACTGTACAATGGCTGCTGGAGAAGAGAAGTGTTTTGTTGTTAACTACTTGCTAAATTATTCTTGTTGGTTGTTCCGGAGTTTCTATTTCTGCTTTTCAAAGATCTACGGTTGTACAGTATTACTGTTTATCTGTTTGCAGCCATTTTCACATGTAGCCGCAGCTTATTTGGATTTAAAGTTACAAGAGCCCTGAAACAGCTCAAAATAAGGAGAACTGAACCGACAAACGAGACTTAACATGTTCAAAGAATAATATCAGGTCACCTGTAAACTGCCTTCATCTTTGTGCTGATCAGGTTGTTTTATTACATTAGAACTACAATAACGGGTCATATTTTGCTTGATAATCATGAGAAAAAAAAGTTAAAAGTGCAACAAAACTGTCACATTCACTGTGAGCTTTTTAATGTCTTAACAAATCATAAATGCGACTTTCCATTTATTAAATTAATAGAAATCACAGGAAGCTTATTGAATGTTCTGCCTTCACCTTAAGTGACTTCACTGATAATCTGTCAACTGATTGGTTAATAATAAGGAACTGAAAACTCACGTTCTTGTAGAGCCGAACCACCTCAGAGCGCAGAGGGTTGGCCATCATCCAAAGAGCTGCGAAACAAAACGGCGTGAAGTTTCTGTTGAAATGGACCAGAAAATAAGTCAATATTTAGCATTTCTGCAGCAGACAAGTTCTCTGCAGTGGAGACGGTGTTCGGTTCGCTCAGATTACGTGTAAAAGGATATTTTTATACTACGGTGAAGGTTAAACAGCTGTTCGAGCAGGAAGTTCACACAGTTGGCTGAGTTGGACTCAGGATAGTTACAAAAGGACCAATCAGTCCAGTTAAAACCAGCAGCTTCTCACCTGTCCAGGTGACCTCCGGACTTTCCGGTGAACCGAAGGCGAACTTTAACCCGGTTAAACCCGGAAAATGGTTCTGTTCGCCCCGTTTGCAACAGTTTGTGTGGAACATAAACTTTGGGTGAACCGCTCAGACGAGCTGATTTAAATTCAAACTTTATCTGTAAAGCTGATCCTTGAAAACGAGCTGAATCTGAGTAAACAACCAAAGAGTAGCCAAATCAAGATGGTGACCTCCTGAAACGGACACAAAGAGGCAGAGAAAACTGGCAGGCAGCTGAGAATCAAAGAGCCGCGAAGGTAGGATGGTAATCTTCCAAACACTGATCCAAACGTCTGAACATGTAAGTGACGAAAGTGAAGCTAATGAGTTTTGAAGCGTAACTATTTACATTAACTTAAATAACTTGTTAAACGTAATTCTACGAGTAGTTTTAGTAGTCATGCCATACTTTTTAATTGTACTTGAATAGTATTATAAAATATGTAGTGATGGGACTCAATTACATTTTTTTAAATCGAAATGAATCGCGTGTTAATAGAAAACCCAGACGTTGGGGACAGAGTCCGGAAGGTTTGGATGATAATCCTCCAAACTCTGACCAAAACTCAAATTAAATTGAAATAAAAAAGTGTTAAATGTAAACTTCTGATTTTTAATAATATATGAGATTCTCATTATTGTGGCATTTAACAAATACAAGTAACACTCTGAGCTAAAACAAGAAAAGTTTGGTTTAATTTAACTTCAGAGGAAAAATAGTTTCATGTCTTGATTCAGTGTATGTAAACTTCTAGATTTAGTTCATTACAAGTGACAAATGACTAGTGTTTTTAAATAAGAGTCAATTTATTTGAGGTTCATATTAAGAAACTTTCGAACAAATTTAATTTGTAGTGGAAAAACAGCTTCTCTTTTACAATCCTTTATTTTTCATCCAAGATGTTTCTTGATAAAAACACAAACACACAGACGAACCGCTCACAATTTCACGCATCAACAGACAAAATATTAAATTACAACATAACACGTTGAGCCAAAATGCTGGTTTCTGTCGGTCGTTTACTAAATTTGATGCAGACAAACAGAATAAGCAGTTTGGGATGAAGGCACTGCAGCCTGTCAGACTCGACTCGGGGCTGAAGACTGGGTGGCAGCAGCTCAGTAGTTCGCTCTGAGCTGGCGGTTTTCCTCCCGCAGCCTCTCGATCTCCTCCACCAGAGCATCGTTGACGGAGTATTTCTCGATCAGACCGTGGATGTCCGTCTGGAACAACATGTCAAGCGAACGTCACCGGTTTTAGCTAAATAAAAAGGACCAAATTGAACATAAATCCTTGAAATTAAGTCATCAGAATGAAAAACGGAAGTTTTTACCAGCTGGATGTAAAACTGCCGGATCATTTCCACCTGCAGGTTGAGGATGTCCTGGTGACAGGCGGTCCTAACGTCACAGGAAAAAAAAACAACCTTTAAATTCAGCGTTTCCCAGTTTTCTGCTCAGGTGAGGAAGCTTTTCAACTAATGTTGGTCAAAGTGGGGAGCGGGGGCCATTTACGGCCCCTGGACTGATTTATTTACAGCCTCCCTCCCAACCACAATTCAAGAATAAATTAGGACAAAACTACAACTTTTAAATTAAAAACTACCTAGAAAAATGTTAACTGCAACACAAAGCAATCAACTTTTCCAAACTTTCTGGTTTCCTTCTGTTGTCATGGTGACAGGGATCACATCTACTCATTGACAAACTTTAAAGTAAACCTTGGTGAACCACAGCCTGCTTTAATTGCTGTATTAAGACTTGGCTACATACAGCAGGTGTTTTCAGACGGAGGCTGAACTAGATTTTGTCTTATTGCTGAAAACAAAGTATTTCTCAGGATTCTTCAAAAATCACTGGATGCCTTTTATTAAAGAAGTAAAGTTAAAGTTTCCATCCACAGCATTCCTACAAAAAATGTGTTTAATATAGTTCGTACTTCATTTATTTTTGAGTAAATAAAAAAAAAATGTTTGTTGTTTTTGTCTTAGTTTTTAAAAATGATTTTATTTTTGACCCGCTAATAGTTTTGAGTCCAAGTGATGAAACGGTCTGGACACCTGAACTCCTCCAGCGTTTCGTGGATCATGTTCTGGATGAAGTGGATCTGCAGGGACGTGAGCGGAGCGGCGCCGTCCTGCCCGACCACGTCTGCGATGTTCTGGGACAGAGACGAACACGCCGCCGCCATCGCAGCTGAACCTGAAGCTTAACGCGGGAATCAGGGTGTTAGAAACAGACCCGGGCTGATGTCGTAACCATGGAAACCAAGATGTACCTGCGGCGGCGGCGGCGGCAGATGAGCCGTAACTGAGCTGAGTCTGAAAGCCGTTGGCTCCACGGTGAATCGGTTCTGTAGAGTAGAAAGGCGTCACCGCCGGACTCTGATTGGTCCGCTGGGTTGTGGTGGGAGGAGCCTGAGGCTCCACTTCCTGGTTGGAGCCGCTGCTCCTCTCAGGCTGAAAGAACAGAGGTCAGAGGTCAAACCTTTGCTTCAGACCAGAGTATCAAAGTGGGGGCCTCAGAAAGCTGATGAGAATTTTTTTTTTAATTTATCATAATTTTTGTTATACAATAATATTTTTAAAATACAAGTTAAAATAATTATTTCTGATGCTCATTTTCTGATTGGCTGCCAGCTAAATTCACCTTTGCTCCTCAAATTAATGGAGCAATCAGAAAATGGAAAAGATTCAGACAAGACCATAGAATAAAATAAAATCTTATGAGATTAATGTGAAATATTACATGTTTTCTTTTAATCTGGTAATCAATCAATCAATCAAATTTTATTTGCATAGCACATTTCAGCAGCAAGGCATTTCAAAGTGCTTTACATAAAAGTAAAAACAGAATAAACAGAACGAGAAAGATTTTGAAAAGATTAAAAAAGAGAAAAAGATTATTAAAAGTAAAAATAATAGACAAAACGTTTATCTGATTAAAAAAGAACACATGACCATCTAAAATCAGCATTTATGCTAAATTAAAGTAATAATTATTGAATCATAAATAAAAAACACTGTAAAAGTTTTCTGTAGGTTTCTTAATGCTTGTTGAGGAAATAGTTTGTCAATCCTCCTGACTAAATACGGTCATCACATCACCTTCCTGTCGTACGGCTCAACGCCGGCGGCGGCGCCGTTGGTCGGCTCCTCCTCCTTGATCGTCTGTGGGGACAGGAAGACGGACAGCGGGCTGTAGGACCGGCCCCCGGCGGCGGCCCGCTGGGTCCCCAGCGGCGTCCGGCGCTGTGAGCCGCCACCTGAGTGAGAGTCTGACAGCGGCCAGAGAGAGGTCATCGCCATGGCAACAGGCGGACACACGAAAACCCGCACATCAGAACGGGGGGCGGTTTCCAGTAAAACTCTGACCTTCTCTGACCGGAGAGAAGATGTCCAGGCTGGCCCGTCCCACCAACTGCTGACCTTCGCCCTCCACACCGGTAACTATGGAAACACAGTCAGGGCGTTAATCCAGAACCAGACTGTTGATGAGGAGGTGGAAGGAAGTGATGCGTCCTGCGGTACCCTGTGATCGTCCAAAGGCAGCGTCTCCTGCTACGCCCCGAGTCCCCAGGTCTGGACCTGCAGCAGCAGCAGAAACTGAATTAAACACATCCGTCTGCAGCTGGGATGGAGCGTAAAAATTTACATTTATAAGGTAAACAGAGAAAGAAAATGTGAGACAGATTTATAATTACTAGCAGCAGAACAAACCACTGTTATGCTGTGATGGTCTTTAGCATATTAATAGTTAAACAGAGATTTAGCTAAAGGCTATAAAGGTTAAAGTCCTTGTTAAACAGATTTAACTAAAGGCTGTAAAGGTTAGAGTCCTTGTTAAACAGATTTAACTAAAGACTATAAAGGTTAGAATCCTTGTTAAACAGAGATTTAACTAAAGGCTGTAAAGGTTAGAGTCCTTGTTAAACAGAGATTTAACTAAAGGCTAT